>JBAMMX010000014.1:4421696-4604196 GCA_037126225.1 Dillenia turbinata
GCAACATTGTTGCTGCAATAGTAGCTGCTGTCCTCCATGGAGTGCTGAAATAATCACGTTTGAAGATCGCCTTCCAATGATGCCAAGGGACTCTGCAATACGCATTTAGGTCTTCACAAAGACCCGCAAAATAGAAGTTGGAAGTATCAATCGTAACATTTGTACAAAGATTGTTGAACAGAGTTGCGACTGTAGCAGTGTCACCTAGCCAGTTGACAATTACCCCACTCTGAACAAGTAAATCCACATCTTTTGTTGTGTTGATCAAGTTATCCATAAAAAAAACATAGTCTAGAATGCGACTATTATAAGGGTAATGGCATTGCTCGAACACCATTAGGTTACGAATGTATGATTCTGTCTTGTTATATAACTTCAAACAAGGTATTTCGAGGATGTTATTTTGGAAATGTATGTCAAGTAGGCATCCGGAAGAAACCATCTTGAACTTGACTCCTGCCTCATGAAGCTCCGTTGCACTATGTAGAAACTCGAATGCTGCATCAATTTTAGGCTGCATCCTTAGATTTGATGGTAGCTGAAAAGCTCTTAACAAATCAAGCAAATGCTTCACTTCAAAATCCGGCTGCTTCTTCTGAGTGTTGTACTCGGGGAAAAAATCAAATGCAAGATCAAGCATGGTAGGGAAGTTGTCCTGGGAAATAAGTCGAAAAGCTGAGTCGAAAATTCTCTCAAGGACAAAGAATGGCAGCTGGTTTTCAAGCAAGATCAAGTCATGTGTTATGGCATTGAGAAAACCTGGATTGAATGTTAGTATGCGATCAGAGTCCTCTTGAAAATCACTGTAATAATTCCTCAAGAATAACTCAATAATGAAGACGCCATCAACTAGAATCATCTGCACAAAGTCATTACTACTTAGCTCAAAGTTTTCCGCATAACAAGCTCTTATTTCTTCTTCCCATTCCTCTGTAGTGTTGACAAGGTCCTCCAAGTCCAGCTTCTCTCTCTCAAGGAAGCTCTCCAAGTAGCGAAATTTATGCTTCTCCATAGCTTTTAAATTGCTTTTGCCATGGTGAAAAGGGCCTATTGAAACTACATATGGTTCATAGGCTGCTACATTCTGACGGTATATGTTACTGGGAACCTTGTAAATGCAACATTTAGATGATAAGGGAGGTCCCAATGCACTTATCATTTCTCTAATGCATTCAACCGCAGGATGGCATGAATTTCCCGTCCCTTCAGCTTCACAAATCAAATAGATCAAACACTTAATCCCACTTTTAAAATCAAAAGTTTTTAGTTGCCTCATAAACAACTAACTTCTAACGTTGTTAATTTTCTTCACCTTTTCATAGTTTCAAGGATGAAAGTTTTACCTCTTTTGTCGCTCTGCATGATGGTTGGCTATGTGTGGCTTTGGATACTAGGAAATCAAATTAGGAAGAGAACGTGTGAATCAAAGAAATTGTCCAAGCTGCGTAATTGCAAAACGAAGAGAGTAAATTAGAAGTAGCCATGTGAGAGAGAGAGAGAGAGAGAGACCTGAATCTTTATTGCAGAGGAAACAAGTACCTTTGCCTGGAGGGTTTTCTCCTGTTATGCCCACCAGCACTAGACAGTACAAGGCATAAATTTGGCCTTGGTTGACTCACTACCACAAGTCTTTGGCTCTTTGGGATTTTATCTTGGTATGTTAAATCAATCTTTATCTTCTTTGGAATGGTGTTATCAATGATTTAACAAATAACAGTTGACATTAAATCTACAACTTGTAAAGTATTTAATTCAAATCTCAATCATACATTTTAATTAAATCCCAAGTCGAGAAAATTAACTAATTAATTAACCGACTTTGGAATTTCGTTGTCATTGTTATAAAAAAGAAGTCAGCAATTTTCATTTGATAATAACCCGATCTTGGGAGTGTTTACTTCTTGTTTTCCCCGGTATGAAACTACAGTTGTTGAAAATCAAGGCCTTCAAGCTAGCTGCGGCAATTGCAGTAAATTTCAAGTCCGCAGCATGTTTATTTTTTCTTTGTCAGTGATGGTGTATTCATAGTCCATTTGTGTAGACTTCTTCAATCTCCCCTCAATGGTCCCCTAAAGCTAGACTTCTTCAATCTCCTCTCAATGGTCCCCTAAAGCTTTGATCAATAGAAATTTCATGGTGTATTCATAGTCGACCATTTGTGCAGACTTCTTCAATCTCCCCTCAATGGTCCGCTTAAGCTTTGGTCAATAGAAATTTCATGAGTTCATGACGTGACTGATAGATTTTCGTTTAACAACCATTAATTTTTTTGAGACATGATAATAAAATAATCAATAATTATTGAATGATGATTTAATAATCGTCATTTTTGTGCTGAGCGAGGTGTTTCTATGGAGCACAATGGCTACATTTCCCTTTTTTTAATTCACTTTTTTCTCAAGGAACCTTCCCTTCTGTTCTTTGTGTTCCTTTTTGCATTTGTATTCCTTTTCTTTTGTTTTTGTTGTATTTTGCTCTCTTAGCCATTAAAAAAAGTACAGTGGTTTTTTTTTTGAAGAATGTTTTAGTAATACTAAAAAAAAAAAGACAAAAATAACTAAAACTAATTTGTCATGCATCTAAAATTAAGGTTGTACCTTCAAAAGCAACCTGAACATAATTTTTGGCCGTGATATATTTTACCAGCTTGTATCCATTCTACGTTATGAACAATGCTATTCTGATTCAGCTTAACTTATTTATATTTTATTTTATTTATACTGTAAGTTTTACAAATTGAAAATAAGATTTGTTAAATAAATTAATTCTATATTAATAAATTTGTATATTAAAAATCTCAATTAATTTTATTTTTTTTTTTTTCAAAACGACCTTGCATATTTGGTTCATTCCGTTAAAGGAGATCAGCTTTTCTCGCCGGTTTAAAGTTTACCTAGGGTGGTCAACTTTAGACCCAAAATATTAACGGTATGTTTGAAAGTTTTGAAGAGAAAAAAAAAATATTAGTTAATAGAAAAAAAAAAGAAAAATTTAATTTTTTTTTTATTTTGTTTGAAAGTTTTATGAAAAAAAAAAAAGAAAAAAAAATAAGATTTATTGAAAATAAAATTTTTACTTTCAACTTTTAAAAGATAAATTTGGTATATTTACGAGATAACTTTTTTTTTCTCTTCTTTTCTTTCCTTTTCTTTTTACTTTTGGAAAGAAAATTTTTTATATTAAAAATTACTCTATTTTTTTGTCCATATAAAATTTCTAAACAAAAAAATAAATAAATTTTTCTCATAATATTTTAGTTTCTTTTCAAATTTTTCTATTCAAACGACCGAAACCAAAACTAAGCCCAGCCTAGGTGGGCTACTAAATGCGGTCTCCATTGGGCTGCCCAAACAGGCGAGCCAGCTACCCGCTGCCAACTTATCGCCAGCCCATCCTTAGCTTGGTTGGAAGAGAGACTGTGACCCCTTGCGACATTTTTATTTTTTTTCGTTTTAAGAGATTTAAATCCCGAATACTGAAGTTTAGAGAGGGAATTGTAACACTATCCCTACCGGGACAGCCCATTTTTTTCTGTTTTATTTATTTATATTTGTATTTTTCTTTTTTTATTAAAGGAAATATTGTTATGAATATGCAATAACCAATTCATCAAAGCTTCCTTTTAATATAAAATATTATTGATTTAATAATAATTTAAAATTTATTTATCAAGAAATTTGAGTTTTAATTACAAAATGCTATATCTTTTTAATCATATACCCATCTTATAACTTTTTGTTGAATCCTATTTAATTTTTGGAAATAAGAGAAAAACTTGGCATTTGAAAATTATTAAAATGGACAAAATTCGGAAAAAAAATTTCAAAATCGAAATGTCGAACAGAAAAAAGTTAGAAATATCAAATTCTTGCTGCGAGGGCAATCATAAGATATTTTTCCCGGAATCAAATCTCATCGATCTGAGCTCTCTCTCTCTCTCTCTGTAAAACAGAGATTGTTTACAGAAGTCTCGTATTAAGATTCGCTCGACTCGGGCTCTGTTCTCAAGCACGAATACGAACTTGGAAGCTTCAAACATCAATTCCCTGTGGTACTTGCTCTCTCTCTCTCTCTCTCTCTCTCTCTTTCGTTGTGACCACGTTTTTTGTTTCTTGAATTTCTGATTTAGGTTTATCGTTTTTGATCTTTTGCTCTCAAAATTGGTTTTGGGGGCTTTAGGGTTTTGTCACTCGATGATTGAATTTGAGATTATTTGTGATTAGGGTTTATTGTTTTGATCTTTACTCTCAAAACTTTTGGTTTTGGGGACTCTTAGGGTTTTCTGACTTGGTGATTGAATCCGAGATTGTTTGAAACGCCTTAATTTCTTTTCAATTCCATCGTAATTTCTTGATCTTTGAGAGAATTAGAAATCCTGAAAATAAAAGGAAACTCTGATTTCAAAATTACATTCGGGATATAATAAGTTGTCCTTTATATCTGGGTCTTCTTTATGGGTTTATTAGGTTCACGTTTTTTGAAGTTTCGATTTGGGTTTTCTCTTTTTTTTTTTTGGGGGGGGGGACAATTCTGGTTTTTGTGTTTTCTTTGGGGCCTCTGAAATTGTTTTCTGATTCTTATCATTGGTGAAATTATTTGATAATCCCCCCTTTTTTTTCTTTCAATTTTGATATTTGAAATGTGAACTTAAATCTTCCCTGTTTTGCTTCAGTTCAAAGATGGCTCCTAGAGAGCTCAGAACTGAGACAAAGAATATAAGCAAAGCATCAAGGGAGAGGTTGAACTGCGTCATTATAAAAGGATAGGAGTTGACAACTTTATGTGATATTGAAGGTTGCATTGTCATCTCTGATGACAACAAACTTATCGCTACGGAGGCATGGTCCAAACAAAAGGATGTCCGTCAAATTCTTAATATGTATCACAAGTCCATCCTTCAAGTAAAATTCCATTCTCCAATTGTCTCTCCATATCAACAAGTCACTCATTGTGTGGCAAACACAGATATCTACACGCTGTGTTTGTCTTGTCATGTTGTCAATGCTCATATTCCTAAGAAAATAACCAAGGCAATCTGATGAAATCTCATCCTGCATTGCACCTATCATATAAATCTCTTCTTCTGCTTGTATCTCCATGTCTTCAAGAACCACATTACCATTTAATACAACAATTAAACCCATCACTTTGGAGTTATATTAAATGCTAATGTAGTTCTTGAAGATATGGAGATGCAAGCATAAGAAAGGGTTCGTTGTTGTCTGATTATATGATGGGTGTAATACAAGATAAGATTTCATAGATTGTCTTGGTTATTTTCTTGTGAATATGGGTATTGGCAATATGGCAAGACAATCAGAGGATGTAGATATCTTTGAGTGTTTGCCAAACAATGGGGCACTTGTTGACATGGAGAGACAATTGGAGGATTTAATTTTAGGAGAAGAATGGACTTGTGATACATATTGGCAATGATGGTAAATGCAGACAAATAATGACATAATAGGTGGATTTAAGGAGAGGAAAGAAATAATCATCAGCCATCCACAATGGAGGACAAAAAATACAGAAATCCACAGGTAAGACCGTTAGAAAAGCATTATTCATTTTTTGGGGAGTCCTGTCCAGATACTCCCTTTACCTTCATCTGCACACATAGAAGTTGAAATTAGCTCTCCAGCATCATCACCCGGCCAGACGGGTGAACATAGCATTTCTCCCATTTACTGACAATCCTTTCTTGAGCCCTAATTTCCCCTACTCCTAGAGTGAAGAATAGTCATATTAAAAGTTTCTTGTCGAAGGTCACTAAGATTCAAAACAAAGGGCAGATAAAAGGCCAGAACAGTACCAAGAATATTATACCTTTGTTCACATCTTGACATGAAGGAGAAGTTCGGTCTCCATGGTTATCACTGCCAACAAGTTAAACACCTTTTTATTACTAAAAAGGCACATAATTTGGTAATAGTAGCAAGGAAGATCGTGAAGCAAAATCATGTGTCCTGCGATAGTATGAGAATATTAAGCATAAAGTAAAGCATTGCATATGTGTCTGTTTGGTAGGGCTTTTTTTGAGGTTCTCTTCTTCTTATAAGAAGAATAAAAAATTAATAGTTTTTAAAATTAAGTTAAAAGTTATTTGGTAAATTTTTTTTAAAAACAAGTTTATTTTATAGCTTTTAAATAAATTTAAAAGTAAAAGGTAAAAAATTAAAAGTAAAAAGTAAAATTTAAAGAAAAAGAGAGGATATAAGGATAAATAAATTTATAATATGGACATATTTGAAATTTTATATTCTTTAAGTGAAGGTATAAGCGGAATAAAAAAAATAAAAGCTTGAATTTAAAAATAAGGAGAAGCAAAAGCTCCTCCTAGGAGCTTTTACTTAAAAGCTATTTTTTGAATTTTTGTGCATATAAAAAAAAAAAAAAAAAAAATACAAACTCGTCTTTTTTTAAGAGGTTCTAAAAAAATCCGTTTGGTGAGTTTTCTCCTTAAAATGAGAAGAGAAACTAAAAAAAAGCACTACCAAACGGGCTAAGCATAAAGTAAAGCATTGCAAAAACAAGATTTTCTCTTTGTCATCTATGCCACTTTCAACTGTTGCATGAATCTTCTCAGGTGATATTTCCTCTACATGTTCAGAAGAATATGATGTTTCTTGAAACTCCATCTGTTCCTGAGTTTCATCTTTTCCTAGCCCACAAGCATGGCTGCCCTTTGAAGCTGAAGAACCTATAGGCTTTCCATTTTCAGAGGATAAGCTATTGCCTTGAGTACATGTTTCTTTAGGCATCCCAAATTGACAGCAGTTGTAGGCTGGCTTTGTCATTCACTTTCCTCGCCTTTGTTAATATGAGTCTTCGGAGCTACATGGGGAAACTCTCAAGTACTATGAGAATTATTAAGATAGGAAAAATTGGGACGCAAGACATCTATTTCAGGATCCGTAAAACTGTCTAACTTGTCCTGCTCAGACCCTTTCTTCGAGAAAACAGAGGAACTGCATGACTTTCCAATACTAAATGGCTGGCCGAATACATGTTTTCCAGAGAAACAACCATCACAGGAACAATTTCCAACTTTGGAATCACCTTTGGATCTCAGTGAAGATGATTCTGTCTTGCCATGTAATTTTGGATTGGGAAATTGAGCAAATAAATCTTCTGTTTCTGTTCTGCCTCCTGCCTCTGCATACCCTTCATCTGTGATTTGACGGAATGAATTGAAATCCAAATCCTCATCAACATTACTGAATTCAGCCTCACATGACCAATTGTCATGTGGCCTCATCTGTCTCTGGCAGGTTAGTTCTGAGAACATGGTCGGTGTTAGCTTTGATAGATTAGAGATTCTCATTAACGTTGTTGTCTTTCATGATTCTCTGTAGGGAAAACACTCTGTAATTCTCTGTATGGTGTATCTGGTCTTTTAAGCTCACTGCCATGTCCTTTAGTGCCCTCTCTTGATGACAGATTGTTTACTTTCTCGTGCCTCAGTAATATAAATTTAGAAAAATGCTTGCTAAATTAAGCCAAAAGCCAATTCTAACCTTCAGAAAGAGCAGAAAATAACCTGCACTTGATGAGCATGACTCTTCGCTGTCAAAAGTTAAAGCAGAAAGCCAACAAAAAAAAAAAAAAGAAAGAGAAAGCCTGAAGATATCCAAGAATAGGGAAAAGGGCACAACTATGAAAGAGACTAGTTTCGCACCATATACCTCAGCAAGCTTGAAGGATCTTTCCCATGGTCTTTCACAAAGGCAGACCATGCAGGTTCATTGCTTGGAGCTCTGAAATGGCATTTCCACCCCACCGTGGGATCTCTGTAGTATCCTGATGGAAACCTTAATAGCAGAAAGAAACTACCAATATGCTTCCAGAATAACCAAATAGCAGGTACCTTTCTCTGTCCAAATGAAGAAAGTCACGTGTGCTTCTTTTTGATGCTTCATGTATGGATCAGTTGACTCTAATACCACAGTAGAGAGGGGAAAGCATCAAAAATCTAATGTAATTGGTCATTGCAATTCTAAATGTTAAGGTTCAGAACTCAGATTAAGCACTGGAATCCTACAAATGAAGGTAAGGGATTCAAAAATATGTTCGTGCTGGCAATAGCAAACAAGACACCTTTTTTTGGGCTGTGCACAGACACCACAGGATAGGGAAGTTCAAATCACCAATCACTAAGTGAATGCTTGGATCTAGTAGGATTCTTATCATTAGGTTGGTCTTCCTATATGACAGATTTCCAGCCCTAGTGACAGCTGAAAAAAAAGTAGTCTAAGAGCTAACCGATTCACTTCACATTGGAGTTGAATTTGTGCTTCCTACGGCAGATGTCCATAGGGCTAAAAAAATTTGTTCATCAAAAAGTAAGTGATTCAAACTAAGCTGTTATATTTTCCTGTGGAAGAAAAAACAATTTTTTCAACCAAGCACACAAATTAGTTTGAATTTGTGCATTCTAAAGTACGTTTCGATTTGTTTGTTCCTAGTAATCCACACAGTGAGATTTTCCTAGTAGGTTCACACAAATTGACCTTAGGATGATGTATTAATTCAAATATCCAAGGGATTGTCTTCTAACTTCTTGTTTTCAGAATAGTTCTATCATTCAAGAGGAGACAACACTATGCACACTCCTACAGCTTTACCATCTGCACAGGCATCCTCTAAAAGGTGCAGTGTTTCATTATCGGGGCATTGTTCAATTATCATTGTGGTAACTTTCCTATTAAATTGTAAGAGAATTGAGTAAACTTATTTGAATGCAGTAACATATACCCAGCCAGAGGCTCTTCCATGTCCATGATGCGATGGTCAGAAAGGAACGACCTTTTTACAAAAAGAAAAGCCTGACTCTCCAGATAAGATTCTAAGAAATGTGATCATGTAGAAGCAACTTTAGGATTCTGACTTGGAGCTACTATTAAAACAGTTGTAATTGAGGCTTATAATTATAGTGCTGGCCTAGTATATCATGAATAATCTAATGAGCATCTGAAGTCATGATAAAAATCATTTTACTAATGGAGTATCAAAATGGATATCACATGAATCTATCTGGGAAGCAGTTGATTTGGATGCTTGAGCTTCCCCACTTGATTTGAGCAATTTCTAACCATCCCAATTCCTCGATACAAAGGATTTTATTCTGTTACATTTCAAGTTTCTACAGTCATGATAAGTAGTTTGTTCCTATAGTTACGATAAATGTTTTGAAATCTCTAAACCCAAGAAGTCGATCGTCATCTAGTAGAGAGTATAGCCCTTCTTTAAACTTTGATTGTCTTATTGTCTTAAACCTCATATGATTGCCATACGATGGCACAACACAATATGCTGCAACAAAACAACTTAGCGCACAAAGCATCTCATTTGGCGCTATAATTGTACTTTCTTCATTTTGGTAGAGAGCTTTAGGGAACAAACTGTTTGTATAAGTGTTAACACAAGCAACATGGTTGCTGTAATCCATGGAGTGCTGTGTTGAAATAATCTGGTTTGAAGGTCGCTTTCCAATGATGCCAGGGAGCACTTCACAAAGATGGGCAAAATCTGTACATAGATTGTCGAAGAGCCATGTTGCCTAGTCAGTTCACAATAACCCAACTCTTTTTTCTTTTTCTAGATTTGATCCACCGTTAAATATTCAAAACTTTGCTCTAATTAATCTAAGTCAAATTGTTGTTGAGTCTAAATCGGGTGAAACTCTTTCAATATCATTTGTGCAACTATTAAGACTCAAATTTTAATTCTTGGGTTATTAATTCCCTTCCCACTAAACTACAATGATCCAATTGACGTGGGGTATTAATTCCCTTCCCACTAAACTACAATGACCCACTCTTGACAAGTAAATCAATGTTTTCTGTGTCGTGTTGATTAGGCAATCCAATAACCAGACCTAGTCTAGAATGCGACTGCCATAAGGGTAATGACATTGCTCCAACAACACCATTGGGTTAAAAATGTATGAATGACCGACGTTTGTTGGTTCAGTTGGAAGGAAATTGAGTTTTCTTAATCATGGTCGTGAGTTCAACTCCTCATGGGTACGAAAAAAATCACGTTGGGAGACCTTCCCCGAAAAGAACCTAATAATAGATCGATCTGGATTAGTAAAGGTGAATCTTTGGATACCAGGTGAGAAACCAAAAAAAAAAATAATAATAAGAATGTATGACCTGTCTTGTCCTATAACTTCAAGCATGTTTTGAACAAAAAGTATTAGTGTCTATATTGGGTAAAGGTTAAAATAAAAAATATTACATGACAAAATCAATATAATTTATATTTTCTCTCTAAATATTTGTTAAATTTTCTCTTATTTTAAAAAAAATTAAATTTATTTTTCTCTCTATAAAAATTAATTTTAAATAGATTAATTTTAAAATAAAAAAACATATTGTTTAATTCGTATTTTTTTCTTTTCAAATACATTAATTTTAAATTTTCTCTAAAAAATTAAAATTAGTTTTCAATCTAAAAATAAATATATTAATTTTCTCTCCCTAAAAATTCAATCTAATTAAAATTTTCTCTCTTCAAAATCATTGGTTTTTAGTTTTTTTCTCTCTACAAAAACTAAATTTAATTTCTCTCTCTAAAATTAAGCATATTAATTTTTTTCTTTTTGTTACTTTGGAAAAGTCAATCCGATTCAAATTCTCTAAATACATTGATTTCAAATATTCCCTTGCTAAAAAAATTATTTTTTTCTCTCTTTAAAAACAAATATAATAATTTTCACTATGTAATTTTAAGTTTTCTATTTTACGAATAAACCAAATCGAGTATATCTCTCTCCACAATTAACCACATTAATTTTCTTTGGCTAAAAATATTTAGTTCATATTCTTTCTCTTCAAATACATTGATTTTAACTTTTCTCTATCTAAAAGAATAAAGTTTAAGTTTTCTTTTTTTCAAACTAAACATATCAATTTTCTCTCTTTGAAAAACTAGATTAATTTACATTTTCTCTCAAAACGCATTTAATTTAAATTTTTCTCTTTAAAAGTATAAAATTTATTTTTTTTCTTTATTTAAAACTAGACACATCAATTTTTCTTTCTAAAAAATCAATTTAGTTTTATATTTTTTTCCTCTAAATAGATTCATTTTAAGTTTTCTCTATTTAAAACTAATCGTATTAATTTTTTCTCAAGAAAAATTAAATTATTTTATATTTTCTCTCATTAAATTTAATTACTTTCTAATTTCTCTTTTTAAAAAATAAATTTAGTTGATATATTCTCAGTATATTTATTTTAATTTTTTTTCTTTGGCTTGTATCACCCTATCCCCACTAGAATACCATTAACCCCACATTGAGGTAAATACTATTTTGTTGGATAAAAATATGAACACCCAACATCTTTAAAGGAGGGGGGGGGGTAAATTTTTACCCCATTTTCCTTCCTACCAAGTATATCCTTGGTGGGTATTACTTTCGAAGGCAATCTCGTCATTGCCAAAAGTACAACCTTAGCATTGTCTATCTTTTTTATTAATATATAAATTATCAATTATATTGAATCTTAGTAAATACGATTCAAATTAGATTACATTTTTAATGAATAAAACTCTCTCAATATTTATTTTTACTATATATAAAACTTGAACTCGATCTTTATTTAAAAATATATCAATATCCAATCACTAAACTAACTAATCATCGATCAAGTTTATCTTTATAGTTGAAACAAACAAGTTGTCCTGAGTCCGGTCTAGTTCAAGGCTAAACCGGTCTGTTGGCCCAGTTTAGCTACAAGATCATCTATTTGTTCGGCAAAGTTTGGAGAAGTTCTTGGTCCTCATAAAATAAGTATCACATGGATTTTTTTTCTCTCTTCTCAAAAAAGAAAAAATATGTTGTTGGTATACAACAAAATTAAGCTAGTTCAACGACAACTAGTTATGATTTTTTAATATAAAATATTATCAAGATAATAATAATTTAAACTTTATTTATTTAAAATTTTATTTCTACTTACATAATCCAATATTTTTTATTAAAAGTTATTTCTTTAATTAAAGAAAATGGACAAACTAGATTTCAACTGAAGTATACGAATCTACAAGCTCATCTCTATTTGTTCGGTGAGGTTTGGAGAAGTTCTTGGTCCACATAAAATAAATATCACATAGATTTTTCTTTTTCTTGTCAAAAAAAATATATATTATTGTTAGTATACAACAACGTTGTAGTTCAAACAGTATCACATGGATTTTTCTTTTTCTTGTAAAAAAATATATATATTATTGTTAGTGTACAACAAAGTTGAGTTAGTTCAAATAGTATTGAATAGATATTTCTTTTTCCTTGTCAAAAAAAATTTATTATTAGTACACAACAAAGTTGAGTTAGTTCAAGTACAACTAGTTATGATTTTTTAATATAAAATATTATCAAGATAACGATTAAAAGTTATTTCTCTAATTAAAAAGGGGACAAAATAGATTTCAACTAAAGTACGCCTCCCTACCATGGTTTCTCCAACAATACCTAGTAAAGCTATTTAATTTTCTTAAATACTTATCCAATGCTGCTAAGAAAAATTTTCTTCCAACTCCTTCCGTCTCTTCAATTCTATACTTTCTTGATTTCAGAAAGAATTAGAAACCATGATGATGGTATAAGGTCCAACACCCCATAACTATAAATCCCAAAAACTACCGAATTCGTTTGCCCATAATCACGAGGTTTATAGACCACCAAGGAACCTCTATGTGAACACTCAAAACGACCGAGCAAGAGTTCAATCGAACACTCTCAACCATTGCTTGATCAAACATTCTCTTGATCGAACATTCTCTCGAACACTCTCCCTTATGTCTCTCGACCACGGCTTGGTTAAATCTCTCAACTATCACCGAACGGTCTCTCACCGAGTAACATCACTACCTAATAAATCAAGATCATGATTATCTAAGATTTAAAACTCCCCTAATCTTAGGAGTAATCCCATTTGACAAGGAAAAAAATTTCGGTAATCTCACTTGATGATTCCAACAAGAAAGAAAAGTAAAAACACTAGCAACCCCCCCCCCCCCCTTTGGAACAGGGGGGGGTTTTTTTTTTACACTTTCTCATCCAACCATAGGCCCACCAGTTTTAACATTTCATTGTCCAGGAGGGCATCCAAACAGATAGCTTTGCTTTGGGATGAGCAAAAATTCCCCACAAAGTGCACAAACTTTAAATGTCGAGAGGATGTCACAAGCCTTAATCCCACAAGAGGCTCTACCCTTTCATTACACCGACAACTCCATGAAAAAGAACTTTTTTATCTAATTCTTATTAACAGTCTCCTTATAGAAAAACTATCATCTCGACTCTAGTCTTGTTTAGAGACAAAGCCACACCTCCATCAAACCCTTGGAAATGCACCTTAAAAAAAAAAAAAAAAAAGACGACAAAACCTCAAAATCAAAACCTAAACAGTAATAGCTTAGCAAGCTTGCTACCGCTACAACCACGTGCCAACACTAGGAATCAACATAGTTGGGAAAATATTCCAACCCTTCAAAACCAAGCAAGAAGACCAATATAGGGCACTCGAAACCCATACTTCACATATTGCTTATACATTAGGACACACCCTTCCAGCTCTTTATTCACCCTTTCATCCTTAGTTGGCAAACGCATTCAATAGTCATCACATAACCCCATCACATAAACCATCTCATGCAGCTCCTTCATCATCGTATTCCTAATATCATCAATAGCACTATGAATGTGAGATCTAGAACTCTTCACTCTTTCTATTCTTCGTAAATCTTACAAACCCTAAATCCTCAAATGCTCTCCATCAAAAAAGTAAACCGATAAAAATATAAGCGGTATGGTATGTATAACTAATCACAAATTACACAAGAAAAAAGGGTGTCAAAGAAGATTCGCAAAAATCAAGATGGTACGTCTTGCATTTAATGCTCCATTTTGCCCTATTCCACTTCTCCAATTCGTACCCTTTCAAAACTATTCCTAATGTCACTTCTTCGAACATTAAAAGTGGGGACAAATGATGGTACATGGACCAACAACACATAACTATAGAATTCAGAAACTATTGAGTCCATTTAGCCATGATCACAAGGTCCACAGGCCACCAAGGGGCCTCTCGATGAACACCCAAAATGACTGAGCAGGAGCTCGGGTTGAAGACTCTCAGCCACTGTTCGTTTGAACACTCTCTCGATCGAGCGTTCTCTTGAACAATCTTACTTATATCTCTCAAACACGGCACGGTTAAACCTTTCGGCTATTACTGAACTGTCTCCCATCGAGTAACATCCCTGTCTAGCAGATCAAGATCATGATCGTCTAAGATTTGAACCTCCTCTAATCTCAGGAGTAATCCCATTCGACAAGAAAAGAAATTTGTGTAGCCTCTCTTGATGAGGTAGGGAATGTTCATAACAACTTAAATTTTCATTAATCTATGAGATGCTAAATCTCTTAAAAATCTTTAACTACAATCCTTATAATCTTAAAAGATTTTCAATTATATTTCTATAAGAAAACTAGAGTTTCTACAATCTTAAGTAAGAGACTTGCCATACATGTACATGTTATACGTATTAAGCATAGGTGACCTACCAGCTACGTTCTATAATTTTATATACACACATTACATAGAGATTACACGGCGTTATTCTAAAACTATACTCAGTCTGTTCTCTTTCTCCCTTACTTCTCTTTTTAACTTGAACGTAGAATCTTCCTCTGTTGAACCACCTTCAGTGGGTATTTGCTAATTTCTCCACCCATGAAGGTCCACAAGATACATCGCACCACTTCCCTGCTCAGGTTAGTAGAGCAGTTTATCTTAATTGAAGCAAAACCCACTTCTAACACCTAAGAAGAAAAGGAAACTCTAATTTGAAACTTACATTTAGGGTATAACAATTTGTCTTTTATGTTTGGGTCTTTTTTATGAATTTATAAGGCTTATAGTTTTTCCGAATTTCTAATTTGGGTTTTTTTGACAATTTTGATTTTTGGGGTTCTCTTCGAGGGTTTCTGAAATTTTTTTCAGATTCTTAAAATAGTTGAAATTATTTGATGATTCCCCCAAAATGTGAACTTATGTTATCCTTTTTTAGCTTCAGCTCAAAGATAGATCCTAAGAAAGCTCAAAACTAAGACAACGAACATGAGCAAGGCATCAAAGGATAGGTCAAAGTGTGTGATTAGACAAGGATCAGCGTTAACAACTTTATGTGATATTAAGTTGACAACTTTATGTGTAGAAATATAGAAAATGCTTTTGTTGGTTGATATGCCCATGTGGGGCATTTTTTGAAGAAAAAAATTAAATTTAAATTCAATTTTGGAAATAATGATTTAACACCCATTATCCCACTACTTTCGTAACAACTTAATATCCCTAAAATGTCTCAACTATTCTCTCTCTATAAGGGGGTGTATTGGTCAATGAGAGAAACCTCTCCTTTGTCGTTGTATCAGAAAAAGGAGATTTTGCTTTTAAGAGAAGTGAGATCTATATTCTCTAGAGTGAGAACAAAATGAGGGCTTTAAAAAAATTATGAATGGGGAATTTTTCGTCGTAACGATCGTCGGACTGAGGATTGAGACGTCGTGGAGTTGCAGTGGTGGTTCGATTAACATCATGATCACCATTTCAGCCGCGAGATCCGATCGAGGGATTTGACGCACGGTTCGATCAATTTTTTGAGACCCTACACGTCGAGGTACATACCCTATACCCGATCTCTATTTTATTTTCTGAAAATTATTATAATTGCTTCCGCTGTGCATGAAATTCATAAAAATCTAACATTGGTATCAGAGCATATGTTGGATTAATTAAAATTAATTTTCAAAATTAATTTTCGGGTATAAAAATATGAGGTATAAAATTTAGGGTTTGGATCACAGATGAGTTTCGTGAATCCGATTATACCACTATGTTACCCAAATCACGTAGAATACGAAAATAATTTTTTCATAATTTTCTGAATATGTTTAGACTATGAAAATTCCAGTTGAAATCTTCGGCTATAAATAGTGACCAAACCATTCAACCCCAGATTTGTCGAGATTTTAAGGCAGATTGCTGGATGAAAATGGTATATTTGAGTTCCTCTCTTCGTGATCTACATTTTGGTATATATATTGTGTATTATTGATGCCGAAAAATAGATGTTCAAAATTGGCCGCGAATGGCCGAAATTTTGAACTCAAAATACATCGAGATTAGAGCGCGATTATTCCAAAAATCGAGCTAAGAATACTTGGAATAAATGGAATTAGAGATTCCTAAAAAAAATTGGCGAAATCGGGACCGAAAATGTGTTTTCTGACAACCAGGTCAAGAGGACCCGGTTGCAGGCCCGTCGAGCGAAGAAGAAAAGCCCATACCCAGGCGCAATTGTAGGACGCGCCACACTCTAATTTAAATATAAAAAGAAAAACCTCATGAAATGTCAATGGCCAGACTCGAACCTGGAAGGCACGTAAGAACTTAAGCGCCCTAAACTATCAGCCCACTCCATGGAGCTGTGATGAGTGGTTACTAAATATTATATATACTTTCATTAAAATTTATTACATTAATTATTTTTCTTATATTGAGATAAAGGTCGCATGCATTGAGATGCATGACCAATGCATTACACGTTTGGCATGTGTGTCAGCATGCAGGTGGCGCGTGTAGACACCTAGTAACATGTCGCCAGCACGTGGCGACTCGTGAGACCTCCGACAGGATATTAGGTCGTTTCGGATTTATTTATTTATTATTATTGTTATTTTAAGGGTCCTACATTCATATTTGTGATTTTTTGTGGATTTTTGTATATCGAATCCTAGTCAGAATAGTAAAATGCAATCCCGGATTGTGGTGTATGGTATTCGTTGATTCATACGCTCGTTTTGGGTCTGTACTCGAGTAATTTGGATCTTGATAATTTATAGGGTACACAAAATTTGAGAATAAACATCTATAAGTCACTATAGTCTCTAAAATTACTTCAAAAATTATCGTATTAGATCTTTGTAATGGGAATAAAAATTGAATAATGATAATTATGAGATTTTTCACCGGTAGATTCAGTTTATCCTCAAGGAGCAAGTTCTAACTAAAATTCTAAGACATGAAATGATGGACTCCGAGGATGGTACCACACCTCAGAGAGACGGGATTAGGAGACATTACGTGTATGAAAGAGGAAGGATGGCCGAATTAGGGCAATCCTCCTGAGCATAATGCACGATGATGTGATCCCGGTCTACGAATAATATCCTACGGTTATACCGGTTTGACTCGCCTTATAAAGAGTATTGTGGTGCTCTTACAGATCCTGAGACGAGATTGCTAACTTATAAGTTTAATAACTTATAAGAAAATGGTTGATCATTCAATGATACAACATTTGATGAAAATGTCGAGTATGATCGCCAAGTTGGGGAATATGAACGAATATATTTCGAATATATTTTCTAGTATTGGGTGCAATTCAATTCTTTACTTGATTCATGGGAAACCATGAAAAACTTATTTCACATACGACGAGAGTATTCATACTTTCACTGATGTGAATAGACATAGTGAGATCGAGTAGGAGCATTTAGAGGTGAGTAGGTCATACTCGGGTCATACTTACGCAATGGAGTCGAGTAAGGACTTCCATAACACCAAATACAAATGGCATAAACATGAGTAAAAGACTCGAGATTCAGGTAAGAAAAAACCATTCGAGAGAATCGACAATTAAATATTAGTGCGTAGAAATAAGGAGTTGGATGAGACCAAGATGTAGTGCTACATTCGTAGTAGACTTGGTCATTTTGCTCATAAGTGTGCCAAGCGAAAATTAGCTCTTTCTTCTTTATGTGGTTTGAGATACTCACTATTTTCTATCCTTCGTGGATTGTAGACACACGAGCAACCGACCACGTAGCTTGAGATAGGAGCGCGCATATATAGTTCTGCCTAGTGAGTTCTCAAGTAGGAGAATTTACGTAAGGAACGGAGCGTTTTATTGACATCAGAGGGAATTGCACTTGCAAGTTGGAGCTGCAAAGTTGCTTAACTCTGTACGTCATTTACGCTCCGGATATTTGACGGAACTTAATCTCAGTCTAATATATACTTTGTAAATTTGGAGATTTTATAGTTTCCATTAATTACGATAATTCTTTAATTGGTTCTGGTTTGGTCTATAAGGGACTATATGCACTGAAAGTGATTCCTTTCAATAGTGTTTCTTGTTATCCTCCTAACGTGAAAAAGGATAAACCGATTAGCAGTGAGTGATTTGTAGGACCCGCTAACCAGTCTTGCCTAGATGGCAAAATTACAAGAAAACCATTCGACAATGCAATGAGAGCTGGGACTTCATTGTAGTTGATTCACTCCGATATCTGTAGCCTAATGAACGTGAGAACACAAATGGAGTTGTATACTCTATTACGTTAATAGACAATTACACGCGTTTCAGTTACGTCTATCTGATTTCATGCAAATCTGAGGCATTGAAATGTTTCAGGAAATTTATTAGCGAGATTGAGAATCAGTTAGACTTGAGAGTAGAGATTCTCAGAACCGATCGAGGACGCGAGTTTTTGTCTGAAGAGCTCTATTTCGAGAAGGGTATTACGAGATAACTGAATATTCCTGCTACTCAGTGGAGTAGAGTAGTCAAGAGAGGAATAGGACTTTGTTTGAGACTGTGACGTTTATGATGGCACAAACCAATTTGCTCATTTCCTATTGGGGAGATGCATTATTGGCTGCAGTCTACATCTTCAATCGTATTCCATTGAAATTTGCAGTCAGTACCCCATATAAACTTTGGACAGGGAGGCAACCTAACCTTAGCCATTTGAGATTATGGGGTTGTGTCGCGTATGTTCACGGTTTCTCGTATCTACACGGCAAGTTAGACCCGTGAGAATAGAAATGTATCTCTGTAAGATATTCAGAACACTCCAAGGGGAATGTGTTCTAGGTGGGCATACGGACAGCACTCTCACTGAGATTGAGTCTCATGATATCGAGTTTTTTAAAAATGATTTCTCTATGAAATGTGAAATCAATTGGAACTTTACCTTCTATGAGATGAATGAATCTAATAGTTTAGCTGATCCCAGCGGCGGGACCTAAGAATCCGTTACGGATCTTGGTTTTAGTGGGAACGATCCATCTAAAGGTGAAAAGGTTTTCCCCTCCTCATAAGAGTAATCGATGATGCGTACCTAATCGTCGTTTCCCGATTGAGGGAGAGGCTCTCAGTATGACTCTTAAGGATTACGAGAAACCTTAAATGGTCTTAGAGGCTTTTGAAGGTTCTATGAGAGACCATTGGTTAAAGGCCATGGATGAGAGAATGAGTTGATGAGAATCAACAGGATCTGGAATTTAGTTGATTTACCTGAGGGTAGTAAGATCGTTGGCAACAAGTAGGTTCTCAACATCAAAAGAAAGGCTGAGGATCGATGGAGAAGGTATAAGGTCCGTCTAATAACCAGGGGTTAGACTCAGACTAAGGGCGAGATTATTTCAATCCATTTACTTTTAGCGATAATCGCGAACATGGATCTGGAGTGACACCAGATGGACGTAGTGATTGTCCTCCTGAGTGAGAGTTTGGATGAGGAGATCTACAAGGAATAGCCATCTGACTTTATTCCTATAGATCAGAATGATAAGATTTGTTAACTTCAAAAGTCGACATGCGACCTTAATCATCAATCCATGCAGTAGTATTTAAGATTTCACGAGGAGGTGATATCTCACGGTTTCGTGATGATCGAGGAGGATCATCGCGTATACCTTATAAGTTATTTTAACTCTTTTGCGATCATATCCTTGTGTGTGAATGATATTCTGTTAACTGAGAACAACAAAGAGTACCTAATGACCGTAATGATGTGATCATTGTCGAGTTTTGATATGAAAGATCTGGGTGAGGCTTAGTTCTTCTTCGAAGTTAAGATCTAGAGGGATCGCTCGAGACAAATGTTGGCTCTTTCATAGGAGTCCAACATCAAAAGAGTTATCGAGTGCTTAAAGAAGAACGATTGTAACCTTATAGATACTCTAATCGCTAAAATGTTAAAATCTAATTGTTAACATATGCTCCAAGACTTAGGAAAGTATAAGGGAGATGAGTGGAATCTTTTGTACCAATGCACTAAGTAGTCTGATGTACGCAGTGTTACGCACACGATTAGACATTTGCTTTGCAATTAGTATGGTAATTAAGTATCGATCGAATTCTAGAAGAGATCATTGGAGAGCAGTGAAAGGATTCTGAAATATCTCAAGAGAACTGCAGACCTCTCCTTGTGTTACGGAGAAGGTGATTTGCATCTTATTGGGTATTCAGATACTAACTGGGTTGGTGATCTGAATGTATGCAAATCGATATCAGATTTTACTGTCTTAGAGTAGCGAGAAGCAAACATGTATATCTTTATCCATGATAGAGGCTGAGTTTGTGGTACGCTCAGCGGCAGTTCAGGAGAGTATTTGGCTTTGGAGATTTCCGGATCACTTAGGGGTTGTGACAAATAGTGGGAGGCCAGTGATGATTTATTGAGAAAATCAGGCCACCATTTACCATACCTGAGACCCTAAGTATTACAATAAAAACAAATACATTGATACTTAACACCACGTTATAAGAGACATCACCGAGAATGGTGAAGTGACAAATTAAATACACTACTATACAATATATTGGCTGACCCATTCAATAAATCCATTGTGAGAGATTCTCGTTTGAGATATAGGAATCATTAGGTTTATATATATATATATTTTTTCATTTCTCATCTTGCACTGATACTTATTATGTAATATATATATGACATTTGTACATGATTGAGTCACAAATTTATTTATTGTACTATTTTAATTATTATATATTTTGTAATTTATTATGATAAATGATATTTCAGGTATGTGTGGTTGACTCTCTCACACAAGTGACCATCTCCAGCTCTGAGTGAACAGAGATGAGACAGTTTCTAATTGTAAGAGACTTTGAGAATGGTCCTGCTAGAATAGAAGTCGCCCTGATACGTGTTCAGGATGAAGTCATATGCGATATGACCGATATGGACGTATCCACATCCATATTGTTTGTAAATAGTCAGATTTGAGATCTCAAATATCACCTGCGACTAGTGATATTATCTTTGAGACTCTCTCTAAGATCTCTGAGTAAAGTCTTATATGTAGACTGAGTCCCATACCTGCACAGTGTTAGAAAAATCTGACATATGCCCTTTGAGAGATGGAGGAATAACACTATGGCACGCATTTCATACCACATGTGATATGTCGACCACGGATATTGGGAGCATTATTTGAGACATTAATATGATTTAGATCCCTGTTCGCATTGTATGAGACCCGAGATCCATTGGATGGGATCTCTTGTACCCTTATCACTTTTGGCTGTTTCTAGAAGTTTTGGCTTAGTGTTGTTACTGTAGTCTGTTTACCGATGACCCGGAAGATAAATTGAGGTCTGAGAAATAGGTTTAGGAAAACAGGTGAATTGAGGCTAATAGATTCAAGTTTGGGAAAAGGAAAACAAATTGACATTATATCATTGTGTTGTATTCACCGGCTAATCTATTATGTTTGTTCATGTTGAGATGTAAGTATAATAGTGGATATACAGTCGAATGTTTATTAGGGATTACTTTCGATGACGAAAGTAGCTCAAAGGAAGTAACTAGTCTTGGATTTAGGAAACAACGAGTTATTTTTTATACTAACGATGACTTCTCGATCATCCTAACAGGTACATCAAGAGGTCTTTTGCTTGCAGGTATACTCGTCGGTCGTACGACACCCAATCTTGTATGAAACTCCAGCATGGTGATGAGATGGATCGCATGAGTTGTGATCTTGTGACGGACGTTATATGCCCTCATGTACAAGTGGAAGATGTTGGTTGATATGCCCATATGAGGCATTTTTTGAAGAAAAAAAATTAAATTCAAATTCAATTTTGGAGATAATTGGTTAACACTCGTTATTCCATTACTTCCATAACAACTTAATATCTCGAAAATGTCTCAACTATTCTCTCTCTCCAAGGGGGTGTATTGGTTAATGTAAGAAACCTCTCCTTTGTTGTTTCATCCGAAAAAGGAGATTTTGCTTTTAAGAGAAGTGAGATCTATATTCTCTAGAGTGAGAATAAAATGAGGACTTGAGAAAAATTCAGAGTAGAAAATTTTTTCCATCATAACGATCGTCGGACTAAGGATTGAGGTATCGTGAAGTTGCGGTGGTGGTTCGATTAATATTGTGATCATCATCCCAGCCGTGAGATCCGATCGAGGGATTTGACGCACAGTTCGATCAATTTTTGGAGACCCTACACGTCGAGGTACATATCATATACCCGATCCCTATTTCATTTTCCAAAAATTATTATAATTACTTCCATTGTACATGAGATTCATAAAAATCCAACAGCTTCTCTTATATTAGTTTCAGAAGAGATTTTCTGAAATCTGGAATGATGATGACCGCATAAGTTAAGGAAAATCTGTGTAGCTCTATATTGACAGCTTATAATTTCCTTGACTCTGTAGTACAATCATAAGAATTAGCAAATCCTCTCATCATGCATGCACTACAATTGTACATAATCTTCATTTTCGAAGAGAAATTATGGAACAAATTGTTTGTATAAGTGTTAGCACAAGCAACATAGTTGCTGCAATAGTAGCTGCTGTCCTCCATGGAGTGCTGAAATAATCACGTTTGAAGATCGCCTTCCAATGATGCCAAGGGACTCTGCAATACGCATTTAGGTCTTCACAAAGACGAGCAAAATAGAAGTTGGAAGTATCAATCGTAATATTTTTACAAAGATTGTTGAACAGAGTTGCGACTGCAGCACTGTCGCCCAGCCAATTGACAATAACCCCACTCTGAACAAGTAAATCCACATCTTCTGTTGTGTTGATCAAGTTATCCATAAAAAAAACATAGTCTAGAATGCGACTGTCATAAGGGTAATGGCATTGCTCGAACACCATTAGGTTACGAATGTATGATTCTGTCTTGTTATATAACTTCAAACAAGGTATTTCGAGGATGTTATTTTGGAAATGTATGTCAAGTAGGCATCCGGAAGAAACCATCTTGAACTTGACTCCTGCCTCATGAAGCTCCGTTGCACTATGTAGAAACTCGAATGCTGCATCAATTTTAGGCTGCATCCTTAGATTTGATGGTAGCTGAAAAGCTCTTAACAAATCAAGCAAATGCTTCACTTCAAAACCCGGCTGCTTCTTCTGAGTGTTGTACTCGGGGAAAAAATCAAATGCAAGATCAAGCATGGTAGGGAAGTTGTCCTGGGAAATAAGTCGAAAAGCTGAGTCGAAAATTCTCTCGAGGACAAAGAATGGCAGCTGGTTTTCAAGCAAGATCAAGTCATGTGTCATGGCATTGAGAAAACCTGGATTGAATGTTAGTATGCGATCAGAGTCCTCTTGAAAATCACTGTAATAATTCCTCAAGAATAACTCAATAATGAAGACGCCATCAACTAGAATCATCTGCACAAAGTCATTACTACTAAGCTCAATGTTTTCCGCATAACAAGCTCTTATTTCTTCTTCCCATTCCTCTGTAGTGTTGACAAGGTCCTCCAAGTCCAGCTTCTCTCTCTCAAGGAAGCTCTCCAAGTAGCGAAATTTATGCTTCTCCATAGCTTTTAAATTGCTTTTGCCTTGGTGAAAAGGGCCTATCGAAACTACATACGGTTCATAGGCTGCTACATTTAGATGGTATAAATTTCTAGGAACCTTATAAATGCAACATTGAGGCGAACAGGGAGGTCCCGATGCTCTTATCATTCCTCTAATGCATTCAACCACTGGATGGCATGGATTTTCCGTTCCCTTAGCTTGACAAATCAAATAGATCGAACACTTAGTCCCACGTTTAAAATCAAAAGTTTTTAGTTGCCTCATAAGCAACAAACTTTTAATGGTGTTAATTTTCTTCACTTTTTCTTAGTTTCAAGGATGAAAGTTTTACCTCTTTTGTGCCTCTGCATGATGGTTGGCTATGTGTGGTTTTGTATACTAGGAAATCACATTAGGAAGAGAAGAGAACATGTGAATCAAAGAAATTGTCCAAGCTGCATAATTGCAAAACAAAGAGAGTGAATTAGAAGTAGCCATGAGAGAGAGAGAGAGACCTGTAGCAGAGGAAACAAGTGCTTTGTTTGGTTGGTTTTCTCCTCTTATGCCCATGAGCACCCGATGGTACAAGGCATGAATTGGCCTTGGTTTACTCACCTATAAATATTACCAAAAGTCTTTTGTTCTTAAGTATTTTATTTTGGTATGTTAAATCAATCATTATCTTCTTCTTTGTAATCGGGGTTCTTGTCCATTGGTGTAATCAATGATATAACAAATACCGATAAACGTTAAATCTACAGCTTGCAAAGTATTTAATTCAAATCTCAATCATACATTTTAATTAAATCCCAGGTGGAGTCCTTGTAGGACATTTAGTGATAAAGAGCTTATGCGTTTGAACTTTTACGGATGTGTGTATTTTTATGACTTTTGTGGTTCTATATGATTAAAAAAGTAAATCCAAAATCGAAAAAAAAAAATACTTAATTAATCAATCAATTTTAGAATTTCATTATCATGTTTTATTTATATATAGAAGAGCTGTATGGAAAGAGGGAGGTGACAATTTAACTATAATTCATTGAGTTGAGAGCCAACACAAAAATTTTGCCCACACTCAGAATTTCGTGTCATTGTTATAAAAGAAGTTAGCTGCGATTATGTCATCTCCTCAAAGAGTGGGATCTTTAATTACTTTCATATAAGTCTGGCGCTTATGTTTGAGCAGAGCAAGGTATTTCTGTACAGAATAGTGGCTCGCCAACGCACAATGTAACTATTAAGTGAGATATTAGGTCCTCTAATCAAATTCTGAATTTAAAATTTAAGAAGAAAAAAATTACATTGAAAGATCTAGCTCTTAAATAGAATCCTCGCAAATATTCAATCGAATTAGTCAGAAAATGATTATGAATGCAAGTGATAAAAGAAAAAAATAAAATTGAGCACAATGGCTCCATTTCCTCTTTTTTCTTATGCCTTTTTGAACCTTCTCTTCTTTGTGGGTTTTCTTTTTTTTTTGGTTTCATCAAAATTTTAATCCAAAATAACTAAATTAGGAAAAGAGATTGTGATCACTAGACTGTCTCATAGTACCTTTTCGTTTCTTTTTGCATATGTAATCCTTTTTCTTTTGTTTTTGTTGTATTTGTTCACCATCCATTCTGCCCGGCAATAGTCATTTATTTTAATATTCGAAATTCAACTTTAACGAAACATTTGTGCTGACTCATTTAAAAATTGATTAGTTATACTAACACTCCCAATTCAGAAATATTTCATAGCAAAAGCACAATCTTGGCAGCCGTAAGTGGGATAACCTGAATGGTGCTATTCTGACTAAACTTATTTATATTTTATTTCATTTATACTGTAAATAATTTGTATATTAAAAATCTCAATTAACTTTTTTTTTTTTTCCCAAGACGACCTTGCGTACTTGGTTAATCCCAGCAATGGAAGTCAACTTTTCTCGCAGGTTTAGAATTTTCTTCATGGAATAAGCATAGTCAACTTTAGGCCCAAAATATTTCAGGTCAGAATCGAGATCTCAGCAAGACCAAAACTAAGCCCAGCCTAGGTGAGCTGGGCCTAGAAAGTAAATGTAGCCTCCATGTGCAGCCCAATAGACGATGCCAGCTAGCCCGCTGCCATCTTACTGCCAGCCCATCCTCACCGGTTTTATTTAAATGCGAGGTTCGGATAACCCAACGAGTAACCAACCCTATTCTGACTCAACTAATGTATATTTTATTTCGTATATAATGTAAATCCTTCAAATTAAGAATCTTGTGTATAATGAAAATAGAAAAATTTTACCTCTTAAAGATCTAAATTCAATCGAACCTGATTTAATCAGATCCAATGTAATTATCGAATACCGACGGAATAGAGGAAAATAAGACTCCAATCTTAATTTTTAATATAAATAATTATTATTAAATAAGTAAAAGAAATTAGATGCATTTTATTAATTTTGATTTGTGAAATTTGTCAATTTGTTTTTCACGTTATATTTTTATATTGTTAAAAAAGATATTATTGTTAGTATCGAATTTATCAAATTCTGAATATGTATCATGAGTATGTTGAAGAGCAAGGGAGAAAAGAGTAGAAGAAGGTGGCAGCGAAATCAAAGAGAGCTAATAAAAGTACTCGAAGACATCATGATGATAAACCCTCTTCAAATACATGTTTGTCTAACTCTTCCCAACCCAACTTTGGAGTGGTATCAAATGTTGATCCAGATGCTAACACGGTTCTTGAATACATGGAGATGCAAGCTAAAGAGGAGGTTTCATTGTTGTCCGATTATATGATGGGTGCAATGCAGGATAACATGGCAGAACAATTGGAGGATGTAGATGACTTTGAGTGTTTGCCTGATATAGGGCACTTGTTGACATGGAGAGACAATTAGAGAATTTAATTTCTTCTGAATTTGTTGATCCTTCACCTGAAATGGAATTTAAGGACATGATGGGACAATTTAAGGAGGTTACCTTTGATTATCTGCCTTCTAACTTTGATTTTGATGGTACTATGGGAAAATCTGCTATTGAGATTCCATCAGATTTATGAGACTTTGCCTAATTTTGCTTCTGATTACTCACACGAGGAGTGTAGTTCTTGTTGAGGTTAGTTTCCAGATTCTTAAATGTATTTTTTTTTTTTTTTGGTACTTAAATGAACACTGAAAATGATATGACAAAGATTTCACAAAAGTCTCTGTTTCTGAGATTTGCATGTATATATTACTGCTTTCACGGATAAGCTGTTTTCTGCACTTTGTTCCACCATAAAAGAACAAGCATTTCCTCCCAACTCCTGTGTATTATTGAAACATTCAGCACTTGAGAAGGTTCTTTGAATGGTTTAGCAGGCCTAGGTTATTATTAGTCATAGAGTGAGTAGTTTCAACTGAAAAATAATGACATAATGGGTAGAGGAAAGAAATAATCATCAGCCATCCAGTCCAGAAATAATACACAAAAAAAAAAAAAAAACCCAGAAATCGACAGATAAGACCATTAGAAAAGCATTATACCTCTTTTGGGGAGTCCTCTCAAGATACTCCCTGTACCACCTTCTGCACACGTAGAAGTTGAAGAAGGGATGGCAATGGGCAGGTAGAGGTGGGTTTCAGTCAAACCCTACCTGTACCTCCACATTAAAATTTCATATCCAGACCCTCCACTCGCGGTAGCTAAAATGTTTTATACCCTATCCTCCATCCACTCCAATCTATAAGTTTATCTACCCACACAATAAGTTGACTTGTTGCTTTCACAAGTCGACTTATTACATTTGCAAATTGACTTATTTTTTAATCATATCTACTTGATCTTTAGTTTTATTAGTATTTCAATTTGATAGCATTATAATCAAAATATAAATAACAAAACTCAAAAATCAATTTCAATTATATCAAAATAAAGATAATAACTACATTCATATTATTTGATTTTAATCTAGCACTAGAACTAGGAGGAGATTGTGTGTGTGTGTATAGAGAGTCAAGTAGGGTATACGTTGGATACAAAACTTATACTTACACTTTACTCGACCCTCCACGGGTTTGAAAATTTCAAACCCTCACCCGTCCTATACCCGCGTCGTACCCACCTTCACTGGGTAGAGTAGGGACAGGTATCCATCACTAAGTTGAAGTACGTCGCTCTCCAGCATCATCACCCAACTAGATAGGTGAACATAACATTTCTCATTTCTCCCATTTACTGACAATCCTTTCTTCAGCCCTAATTTCCCCTACTCCTAGAGTGAAGAATAGTCATATTACAAGTTTCTTGTCGAAGGTCACTAAGATACAAAACAAAAGGCAGACAAAAGGCCAGAACAATACCAGGAAAATTATACCTTTTTTCACATCCTGACATGAAGTAGAAGTTCGGGCTCCATGGTCATCTCTACCAACAAGATAAACACCTTTTTATTACTAAAAAGGCACATAATTTGGTAATAGTAACAAGGAAGATTGTGAAGCAAAATCATGTGGTCTGCGGTAGTACGAGGATATTAAGCATAAAGTAAAGCATTGCAAAAACAAGATTTACTCTTTGTCATCAATGCCACTTTCCAACTGTCGCATGAATCTTCTCAGGTGATATTTCCTCCACACGTTCAGAAGAATATGATGTTTCTTGAAACTCCATCTGTTCCTCAGTTTCATCTTTTCCTAGCTCACAAGCATCGCTGCACTTTGAATCTGAAGAACCTACAGGCTTTCCATTTTCAGAGGATAAGCTATCGCCTTGAGTATATGTTTCTTTAGGCGTCCCAAATTGACAGCAGTTAGTAGGTTGGGTTTGTGATTCACTTTCCTCGCCTTTGTTAATAAGAGTCTTCTGAGCTACATGAGGAAACTCCCGAGTACTATGAGAATTATTAGGACAGGAAAAATCTGGATGCAAGACATCCATTTCTGGATCCAAAAACCTATCTAGCTTGTCCAGCTCAGACCCTTTCTTCGAGAAAACAAGGGAGCTGCGTGACTTTCCAACACTAAATGGCTGGCCGAATACATGTTTTCCAGAGAAACAACCATCACAGGAACAATTTCCAACTTTGGAATCACCTTTGGATCTCAGTGAAGATGATTCTGTCTTGCCATGTAATTTTGGATTGGGAAACTGAGCAAATAAATCTTCTGTTTCTGTTCTGCCTCCTGCTTCTGCATACCCTGCGTCTGTGATTTGACTGAAAGAATTGAAATCCAAATCCTCATCAACGTTACTGAATTCAGCCTCACATGACCATTTGTCATGTGGCCCCATCTGTCTCTGGCAGGTTAGTTCTGAGAACATGGTCGGTGTTAGCTTTGACAGATTAGAGGTTCTCATTAACGTTGTTGCTGTTCTTTCATGATTCTCTGTGGGGAAAACACTTTGTATTTCTCTGTATAGTGTATCTGGTCTTTTAAGCTCGCTGTCATGTCCTTTAGTGCCCTCTCTTGATGATAGATTGTTTACTGTCTCATGCATTAGTAATATAAATTTAGGTAAAATGCTCGCTAAATTAAGCCAAAAGCCAATTCTATCTTTCAGAAAGAGCAGAAAATAACCTCCACTTAATGAGCATGACTCTTCGCTGTCAGAAGTTAAAGCAGAAGTCAACCATAAAGAAAAGCCTGAAGATATCCAAGAATAGGGAAAAGAGCACAACTACGAAAGAGACTAGTTTCGCACCATATACCTCGGCAAGCTTGAAGTATCCTTCTCACGGTCTTTCACAAAGGCAGACCATGCAGGTTCATTGCTTGGAGCTCTGAAATGGCATTTCCACCCCCACTGTGGGATCTCTGTAGTATCCTGATGGAAACATTAATAGCTGAAAGAAACTACCAATATGCTTCCAGAATAACCAAATAGCAGGTACCTTTCTCCGTTCAAATGTAGAAAGTCACAATCGTGTGCTTCTTTTTGATGCTTCATGTATGGATCAGTTGACACTAACACCACAGTAGAGGGGGCAAAGCATCAAAAATCTAATGCAATTGGTCATTGCAGTTCTAAATGTTAAGGTTCAGAACTCAGATTAAGCACTGGAATCCTACAAATGAAGATAAGGGATTCAAAAATATGTTCATGCTGGCAATAGCAAACAAGACATCTTTTTTGGGATGTGCACAGACACCACAGGATAGGGAAGTTCAAATCACCAAACGCTAAATGAATGCTTGGATGTAGTAGGATTCTTATCATTAGGTTGGTCTTCCCATATGACAGATTTCCAGCCCAAGTGACAGCTGAAAAAAATAGTCTAAGAGCTAAGCGATTCACTTTACATTAGAGTTGAATTTGTGCTTCCTACTGCAGATGTTGATAGGGCTAAAAAAAAATTGTTCATCAAAAAGTAAGTGATTCAAACTAAGCGGTTATATTTTCCTGTGGATGTAAAAACAATTTTTTCAACCAAGCACACAAATTAGTTTGAATTTGTGCATCCTACTGCAGAAGTACTTTTCGATTTGTTTGTTCCTAGTAATCCACACAGTGAGATTTTTCTAGTAGGTTCACACAAATTGACCTTAGGATAGGATGATGTCTTAATTCAAATATCCAAATGATTGTGTTCTAACTTCTTGTTTTCAGAATAGTTCTATCATTTAAGAGGAGACAACACTATGCACACTCCTACAGCTTTACCACCTGCACAGGCATCCTCTAAAAGGTGCAGTGTTTTATTATCGGGGCATTGCTCAATTATCATTGTGGTAACTTTCCTATTAAATTGTAAGAGAATTGAGTTAACTTATTTGAATGCACTAACATCTACCCAGCCAGAGGCTCATCCATGTCCATGATGCGATGGTCAGAACGGAACGACCTTTTTACAAAAGGAAAAGCCTGGCTCTCCAGATAAGATCCTAAGAAAGGAAGATGAACCCAAAAAAAAAAATAGAAGATTAAACTTCCAAAATCTACAGGACATTTCGAGATATAGCCAATAGACAATAAACTCACTAATTGTCATTTGTCGTCCGTGCATTTTACAGGACAAAAATTGAAAAAGCTATGCTTATCAAATGTAGTTGAGTAAGCACTAAACTAAAAATTTCCAGCTTCTGTAAAAGAAAGCACCTAACATACTGAATCTTTCTGCTAGCGATCCAGTTAGCCTGCAAAGGTAAGACAGCTTCACTAAGAAGCTGAACAATATCCAAACATAGAACTACAATATGATATTCAGAATAAGTCACCACTTCCTCCATGTACAACGGCCTACAAAAAAAAATCCAATGTCTCATGGTCCTTAGGTTTTGAAAAATTAACAGAATCATTGTGTGGTTGACATGGAGGAGTTTCCCCGGATACATCATTTTCCTTTTCCTCAAAAAGATCTGAAAATTAACAAGTCATCTGCACAACACAAAGGATGTCCTTTCTAATGTCTTGGCTGCACGGAAATAACCGATGAAATGACAATGATGAATTTTATAAAAATAAAGAAAAAAACATGAATAAATATATAAATATAAAAAATATATATATAAGAATTTTATATAAATATTTATTATTTTATGAAAATAATTGAATAATCATATTTTATAATAAAATCTAAAATTATAATTATTAGTTATAAGAAAAATGATATAAAAAATATAATTAAATAAATAAATAATTCATTAAATATAAAAAATATATAAATATAAAAAAAATAATGAGTTCTATATAAATATTAATTAATTTAGTGTGTTAATACTTTGAAAAAATGAGGGAACATTAATGTTTGAGAAATGTGCATCAAAATTTTGCAGTACCATCCATCTTTACTCTTGAAAATTACAAAAGGGCATGGTAAGTATTCTCTCATTTGGCAAAACATTTGAACTCACAACTCATAGTAATGAAATCACGGCAAAAACGCCAATACATACTTCTATGCTTAGATCAATCCAAATGATGTGCTAAACGCAGCCTCACTGCAAGCAAATCCCGTAATTTTACAGCCAGAATGAGAGAATACGATTGTTCCCCATATCCAAAATACAACATTCCTTTCCCCTTGCTTCCCTATTTTGTAAGCCAAGAGAGCATCACTGAGCTTCTTTGGATAGTTGATCTTCTAAGGAATGAATGGACACTTCTCAATGAAAGCACCAAATAATGCTGCATTTCTTGATGCTAGGCACCAAGTATGACATGTCCTCTGGTAATCTCTAGTTAAACGGGGTGGAGTATGCTGTGATCTTTGGCTTTGGCACTAAAGTTGGCCGTGTAGCCTAGGCCGTTACAAGTGAAGTTCCACTTTCCTAACAGCGAAAGTGAATTCCGAGGTTCTTATGCTAATGATTTACAAAACTTGAGCTGGTAAAAGAATCAACAAGGAGGATTTGGACAGAAATATATAATAGTTTCATTCGTTTCTCACAAAAATTCCCATCAACGGAATGATTTCATGACAAAAGCGTCACCATTTTCAACTCATTTCAACTTAGATTTTGAAGAGCTTTGGAGAGGCTTTGCAATGGGTCGGGCTGGAGGATTTCGCATGACTTTCTTCACGTCATACTTTATGGATGATAAGGCACATATGAGGGCTATCAACATTGTAGGATAGGCATAAACAGCTTTTGCAGGATCCTGGTTCACAGGCTTTGCTAGAATTCCTTCTTTAACAAGACCCCAGATGATCAACAGTGTTCCAAACATGCTCATCCTTCCAGGTTTTAAGATGCCCACTAATGAACCTGCCACAGTAAAGTAACTTCCAGCAAGAACCTGTAAAAGAACGTAGATTAGAGAAAACAAGCAAGAACCTGTAGAAGAATGTAGATTAGAGAAATCATATGTTATCATACAATATGAGTATAAACATCGCTTTGCAAATGCAAGATGCATTTATGTGGCCATTATCAAGGTTGACACCTCGGGCTTAATCAAGTGCTTGCCTTTGTGAGCACAAGAACAATAAGAGCAATTAGATTCTTCAAGAGTGACCGTCTTATGTGCAAAAGGGAAAGACTAAAAGAATATGGCTGAAGCTAGATAAATAAAGAGCTTAAGCTAGACAAGACATAGCAGAAATGATTTAACTTCCCTTACAGTGAAGCTTTCACTGACAAAGCAACAGATTAAAAAGTCGAAACTCTGAACTGATGGGTTATAATCCTTAACAAGCAATGGTGACAGAAATGTTATGAATCGATAGTAAGCTAATTGCCAATCTTAATGATGATCAGTCAACCATCTCCACCACTTCTATCTCTATTCTCTACTGATAAAAGCAGATGTGGCTCCTGGTTGTTTATAATGCCCAGAACTTAATGAAGACTGAGCTTTATAATTTGAAAACTGTCTAAAAGTCAAGCCAGCAATCTTATTTATTAACAGAGGCCTTTAACAGGTAAATTTGGAATAATGCAATTCAAGATCGTAAGCCGCTTCTTATTTCCAAATTTGCACTTAAAGATGCAGCAAACAAGAAAAAAGGATACCTGAATTTCCATCTTTAAAAATAACTCACTCAGAAAGCAAAAGTTTTGCAAGAATAGAAAACAGAAGTGCAGTAAGTAGGAACATGAGGAAATCATAAAAAAAGTAGAAAAATCAGCAAGCAGGTCAAAGAAAACAAATTTATTTGCAGTATAGTTTCTTCAATTAACATATCACTGGTACCAACCACTAATCAGCAAATCTACAGCCACCATCCTTGTTACTGCTACAACTACCACCAAACCATAATTTACATCAACAAAGACTATTTTGTTGGGTCATGGAACTAAAATATTTCACAAATTATTGAACCCTATTGAGCCAAATAAAATCATAGAAAACTAGGTGGCACATGCAGCTCATTAAATAGTCACTCAAAATCTCAAAGATAAATAAATAGCAAAAGGAAGTTGTATAAACAAACCTCCAGACGCTGAAGATCTGTTGCCGCTGGGGCTCCCTTCACATCTGTCAAGTTGTAGATACTTAGCAAATCATTCCACTTTGGAATAGTCATATTTTTTATCAGACCATTTGTAATTGCTCCAGGGTAGAGAAGTGCCTTGACAACTGGTACGGGAAAAATCTCTGTCGCAATCAACTGGGAAGAGGTCACATGTACTGGTGTTAAACAAATACCTGCTCGACATGGAACTCTGCAAGATATAAGAGAATAAAATGATCACTAATTTCTTCCAAGATTCAAATAAAACATGAGAATTACAAAGAGATGATCATGCTTGCTTGTTACAATAAATAAACATGTGATTGAGGCCATTCACATGACTCAAAAGAAGTTTGTTGCTACAGAAGCCAAGGACAAAATCATATTTTGCAGGTATATGGAACAAAAATAGAAAAACTCGAACAACAGCAAAAGGAGGGGGGAAAATCTCCAAAGGTATCTTAGGCATTATCAAGTCAGAACAGTGGCTCTTGGTAAATTAAAAAAGAAAAAGACATTTAGTTTTTTGCTTTATGCCCTTTGGCAATGCTTTTGTCCGTGACATTGTTAAATCACATGAATGTCACGAATGATGTTTTCCAGCCCTATATTGATTACTTCATTTTTCATATGTTGTTGGCTAAACTACACAAAACTCACCTATAGTTTGTCCTATTTGCACATTGTCACCGCATGATTTAGAATTTGAATGCTTTAACTACTTTGAGATTAACGCCACTAGCGTAAATCCCCCTGTTAAAAACTGTATGGTGATTAGAAACTCACCACCACCTTGTTGAAATCAGAGCACAGGAATAGTAACAACCAACAGGCTAATGTGTAGTTTACCATTTTTTTTATCTTGTATGATAATGTATCCAACCATGCCACTGTTAAAGCTCTCAAGCACACTTTCTACACTCTTACAAAAAGTTTCATAGAAGCATGCAATCAAGGAAAGACCATTTCACTCAGTAATTTTATTTTATGGTGCTCATGCATGGGGGAGGGGGTTCCAAGCAGGCTTAAACCAGTAGTCCTTTGACTGATAGAAGGATAGACCGTTGGAAATCAAGAGGAGAACAATCAGCCATCAATTCAAGACCTGCTGGACATTAGAGAATGGGATTGGTGAAGCCTAGTTCAAGCCCAAGTTCGGCCCAAAAGGAAGCCCAAATCATGGCCCAAGGAGTGTCCAAGGTCTGGGCCAAAAATGGCCAGAATACAGGCCCAGCCAGTCCATGTTAGGGCCCATAAACAAGTCAGTCCAACTGCCCAAGAAGATGCTCAAGGCCTGCATCCTTTCCAACCCATTCCAAGTTCATTGAGATCCAAAATAGAAGCCCAAAGAAGCCTAGAAAAGGTCCACAACACAGCCTAATCTATCAAGTGTAATTTAGACAGAATTTCTAATTGCTAGTTTTTCTTCACTCTACCGGCAAATTTTCTCTCTACTTGTTAGCTTGTCTCTGCTCGTTAGTTGAGATTCTTTCTCTATAAATACATCTCGTCTCTCATTTGGTGTATGGAGAAAAATTGAGAAAGTCTAGAGAATAATCTTTTCTCTAGGTTGGGACAATTTTCTCCACTTCTCTCTCACTCTTTGATGTAAAGGGTAATCAACCAACTTTTTCTCCGGTATAATTTCTCACTCAAATTAGGACAATAAACCCTTTCTTGTTCTTGGGCAAAAGTCTCACTTTCTCTCTTTATACATTTGTTGATTAATACAAAAAAGTTTTCTCTTCGTCTTTGATTACTCTTGCTCAAAATATTCAAAATTTCCTCACAAACCACATCGTCTACAATGCCATGAAAGGATAATAGTGCAATCATCGCAAAAGGGGATAATAATGCAAGAGAGTTACATCAATTTTTTTAAGAATACAAGGGATCTTTCATGACTATTGTAATGGCCAGCAAACATACACATCTAAGCCAGGGGATTTAATGCAGGGTTTTTTTTTTATCTTTAGATTCATAACAATAATGTGTTCGATCTTAATTCTATCAGGTCCATATAAACAACAACAACAACAATAACCTAGACCTTCTATCCCAAAATTTGGGGTCGGTCACATGAGAGACAAATAATGAAGTCAAAAAAAAAAAAAAAAAAAAAAGAAGATTTAGTTTGTACAGATTCTCCTACGCCACTTATTTCTATCTAAGACCATCTCCTCAACTAACTCTATCACTATCATATCTTTACGAATACATTGCATCTAAGTTTTCAATGGTCTAACTCTACGTTTTATTAAATCTCCTATATTTAAAATCTCTACCTTCCTAACAGGTGCATATTTAAATCTTCGCTGCACATGTTCAAACCGTTTCAGATAGTATTCTCACATCTTATCCACAATTGAACTAACTCCCAATTTATTACGTATCTCGTCGTTTCTAATTCCATCGGTTCTAGTTTTGCCACACATCCAAGCATTCTCATTTCAGCAACAGCCTTTTTTTGCTCTTGTTGCTATTTAATGGCCGAACATTCAGTATCATATAGTAGAGCAGGTCTTACCGTGGTCCTATAGAATTTTCCCTTTAAATATCGATCAGAGCACTCCAGATACCTTTCTCCGTTTCATCCAACCAGGTTGAATTCTATTGTTGACATCCCCATCTATATTGTCATCATTTTAGATGATGGAACCAAGATATCTAAACCATTCGCTCTTTGAGACTTCTCTTCCTTCTAATCTAATTATTTCTTCATTATCCTGATAGTTGTTACTAAACTTACACCTCATATACTCAGTTTTAGCTCTACTCAATCTAAATCCTTTAGATTCTAACATGTCCCTCCATAATTCTAATTTAGTATTGATACCCTCTCTAGTTTCACAGGTCCTTGTAAACATATTAGGAAATTCCAACATGTTACTAATTAAATAGAAGAGAACTACGTCGTCTAAATCTAACATCACAGGTTTATATAGCAAACAAGTTGATTGTTCAGGTGATTATCAACAATCCTCTGTATATGCTATGTTAGTTAATTACATTCTCTTACGAAAACTTCCAGTGGCAGGTTGATGATGTTTTCAACACATTTTCCCGCAAAGGCAATAAATGAGACTCCTTATGAATATGAAAATCCTGATGTATACAAATTCATGCATAATGCTCCAAAAAAGTCATTAACATATTTCCAACACTCGCTAAGGTAGGTAAGATCCAAACAGTTGCCAGTGTGTTGCAAATATGACAAGCCACATAAGCCCCCAGCTCTGACCAAAGGAATTGGATGAGTAAACTGGCATTATTCCTCACAGTTAAAGCTTTCTCTGAGGTCAAACATGCATCAAGAAAAGGTAAATTCCATCATTAAGCTTCTATAGTTGCTTTTTCAGATACGTATCCATTGCCTATCTTGTGGGATGGAAAAGTGCTCATCCATGGTGTGATAAGATTCACTCACAAGGAGTTAGAAACAGAGAGATCCAAGGGAGGCAGTAGGAGCCACATTATCATGAAGAATGTTTTTTTCTTTCCATATTTTGATACGTACGAGCCAAGCAAGTGGGCACTTTCAACAGCATCAAAATATTACAGATTCATTTACCTAGGAGCGCACTGCCACGGTTTCGAAAAATTTCTAATTAACCACAGGCCTATTACGCAAAATTGGAGGCCCACATATCAACACCGATGAGGAAAATACCAAAGACTAAACAACCTACAAAGAACGACCAACACAGTATGGCAAGCAATAAAACACCCAGAAAACACCATCTAAAGAAACCAACCAAGATAGATGAAACAGATCATTAGACTACCAAAGATACAGCAAACACAATGAGAAACAAGCAAACTGATACAATAAGACAAAAAGCAAAATCAGCAGGAAATAACAGGAAAAAGAAACCAGCAACAGTGGACAATTCCGGCAAAGCTGCACAAGCAACAAGACTCGGATTCTCTACAGCGGTACAGAAACTCAAGGGTGATCAGTGTTGTGATCAATAATTCTTATTCAAGAAAAAAAAAACATACATGCGTATTTTTTTTCGCCAAAGGATTTACAATAAGAGAACCAGGAAGCAGAAATAACTGGGCAATTTTAATTCAACCATCTATATTGAATCAAGCCTTTATCTGAATTACCAACTATCAGACTTCTAAATCAGAGCTAGAAGAAACCAGAAATTCAATAAACAAGAAACCAGATCTACAGATCTTGGAATTCCGACTAGAATACTAGTTATCACTTGAGAATCTTCATGTATATTAGGTTAGAGTTAATCTAATCTGTGTTATTATGCCATTTCCACATGGGTAGTAAAACCTCGATTGTGCATCGAATAATCAATTCTCGATCAGGAAACAAACAATATAAAATTGAGACATCTGGATCGCATAAAACGACGCGTACACACGCAAACATACTCGAACAAATACATATATGCGAGATAAACGCTCTCATGGTATGCTGGAAAATATGATGAGAGAGAGAGAGAGAGAGTACCTAAAAAGAGGAACCTGGAGGATGATGAGGAAGAAGAAGACGCGAGCAGCAATTGAGGATATATTGCTTACCCACCCCTTTGATGAACCGGATGTAGCCATCTCACTCCCAGAGACACAATACAGAGAGCGAGAGAGAAAGAGACAGAGGAGAAACGGTGTGATTTCACTTTGGGAAGGGGGGGGGATGTCAATGGGCACTGCACGTGGTTAGTGGTTAATATCCCTAAAACGCACTGTTTAGATAACTACACATAGCGCTTCCATTAAAACGTCACCGTTTAGTTCACTGCAAAAACACGGCACACCGCCGAAGAAACCGTCTTCGTTTTACCACCATTAAACGACGCGTTCCTGCGTCCCTTGATCGAGTTCTGATTCTGAGCACGGCGCCATCACCGTATATCTGCGATGGAATCGCTTGATGGATCCAAATTTAATAAAAATTTCAATCTCAAAGATTGATTTATTGGATTAAAAAAACTTATTGATTTTAACTATTGTTATATGATTTTCTTGAAAATTGATCGATATGAAATTCATGATATTGCCTCTCTCTTGTAAAGTCGGAGGTCCACACGCAGACGATTCTTACTCTGAATTTTTTACGAAAACAGATAATCTTTCTTTTTTGTACAACTTTTTTTCTTTTTAATGGCTCTCACTTTAGCATCAAATAAGCTTTCTTCTTGGCTCTCATTCTTTACTGGCTAACCTTTTTCTCATTGTTCTCACTCTGGCAGTAGGCAGCCTTCTTCCGCCCTCACTTTGGACCTTATCGAGCATATCAAGTAGCCATCTTTCAGGTGGGTCTTTTCCATAACTGTGATATCAATTTGTCATGGACTGATAGAGAACTCAACCCGAAAAATTGATCTTCCATAACTGTGATATCAATTTGTCATGGAGTGATGGAGAACTGAATCCGAAAAATTGATCTATTGGTGAGAGAGCGTATCGAATTAAGTTCGGATTCATGACAATCTCATACACATCGTCACGTTCAATCTTTACGTTAAACCCCTTAGAGAGCTTGAACCTCTTGAAAATGGCGAAAACTACACCGTTGTACTTACAAGCACATTTTCGAGGTTCACTTTTTCAACCTCAGGCAACAAATCCGTCTTGGCAAGCCATTAGGTCCCATACGCTCTTCCTGACTTGACTACCTTGTCGTTCGTGCTCTACACTCAGCTTTGCTCGCCGTTGTAATAACTCCTCTGCAATCCCTTCTTCTAAGAAGAAGAAAAACAAGGTATAACCTTTAGAAAAATCGAACCTCGTATCCGTGTCAGTGTGTTGCTTCTTCTGAGTTTCTCCGACTATAGCGTTTAATTACATGTACATTTCTACTATTTTTGTCGAATTGAATTATGGATGCGCCATCAGGTCATGCTCATGTCTAATTTTAATTCATTAGAACTGAGAATTTAGTGCTGAGGTTGTTACCTTCTTTTAGTATAGTTTCTTAGTACTCAGGTTTGCATTAGCTTTTGCTGATCACATTATGTGAGGAAAATGGGTTTTTTTTGTTGATTATTAGCAGAGGCGAAGGGAAGGGGTGGGGGGAGGCACCCCCAAATTTTAAGGAAAAAAAATGTGTATGATTACAAAAATTATAATCCTAAACATTGGTTGTCCGACTCAAAAATTATAGTCCCCGTCCCAGAAATAATAATTTCAAATGCTTGTTGTATATTGCGTTGATATAAATTTTTGGCACGCCAGTGATTATTTAGTATTGTTGATTTGACAGGGTATGGAAGATGACATCATGGAAGATGCTATTGAAGCACTATTTTCTCCGTTGGAAGAAAGATGTCCTTTCCATAGAAGACACTGACGATGATGAGATAAGCGAGGAGGACCTTGCTAAGCTTGAACAGGAATTGGCGAAAGCCCTAGAGGGTGATTATGAGCTTTTGCAAATGCTCGACTCTGCTGCTGAGGATTTAGAAAATGATGATGATGATGAGACTGCAGATTTCGAGGATGAAGATGAGGAAGACTATGATGATGAAGAAGAGGAGGTTCCTTTAAAGCTTAAAAATTGGCAGCTTAGAAGACTCGCTTCTGCTTTAAAAGTTGGTCACTGCAAAACTAATGTAATTATCAAAGCTGTTAAATTGTTTGTTACCACATATTTCTTTATTCATGAAATTGGCATATTGTAGGTTTAGAATTTGGATTTCATAAGTGTGTAGCAAACCTATATTCTAGCATGCATTTCTTTATTTATTCAGAAAATGGGGGGGGGGGAAATTGGGATTTTCATCTGATTCAAGCCATTGTGTATAATTTGTTACCAGTTTATCTATTTACATGTGAGGTGAAAGTTATTTTGCACAATGAAGTAGCTTGTTGTTCGATTCCAAGGTGAGAGAATGGAACTCTAAGGTGGCTATGGACATTGAATTTTTCTCCATTCAAGATGGCCCCGCTGGAGATAGCCTTTGGACTTATTTGAAATGATATGGTCTCATAAAATTTTAAATCAACATATTTGTGATTGAGTCTCTCTCCTCCTCCCCAGAGGTTGGGACAAGCCTTTGAGTTTAAAATAATATTTCCAAGTTAATTGACTTTTTCAATGTTAACATTTCTGTTCATTAATTGTCACTAAATTGAAGCCTTACAATGCAGATCAAGAACCTTGTTGCTGAACTTTGTCTTGATAGAGCTGTTGTTCCTGAATTGTTTCGTGAACCTACTCCAGAGCTTTTAATGATGGGTGCTACATTACCTGATAAACCTTTGTTGACAACCATTATTTCTGAAGCCAAACCAATTCCCAAGCAAGATATTCCATTGGATCCTAGAGAAGAATCTGCAGAACCAAAAGCAAATGTTGAAGCGCCAGTTCATGTCATGCAAAGACAATGGTCTGCTCAGAAGAGGCTGAAAAAAGTTCATGTTCAAACCCTTGAAAAAGTTTATAGATGGACTAAGCGCCCCACTGTGAGTAATTTCCTTGGACTGCCATTGTGATGATCATTGGGATTTGTTTTAGTTTGATCTTTTAGGGTACAGGGTGAACTGCTCTTTGCCAACATAGTATTTCGGGTAGCTTCTTTAGAGTAGACAAATTTTGTTGAAATGACAAGGCTCAAGTCTCCTTTTACCTAATGGGAAATGGCTATCTATGAGTTTTTTTTTTAAAAAGAAAAAAAAAAAGTGCGTAGTTTATCTTAAAATGATAACTTAGAGAACCATTAAGATTGTACCTTTTTTAGGAGCTACGGTTCCAACTTTTATTTTTGCAAAACTTTTGGACCATTGCAAAGGTTTCTAAAGATGTTCTTTTAACATTATATGTGAAATTGGACTTTCACCTCGGGCTATTAAAATGTGATAATTTTACCTGTATCTGTATCCAATAATAAATTCTTTTGTGACTTGTACCTTATTGGCATCAACCTGTAAACAGGAAAGCAGCTATTTTTTGCCTGTTCAAATTTTGTTTGATTGAGAAGCTGCACTGTCTAGTGCTTTTGTCCTGACCGCTTTAGTAAGGCGTACCCAGTGTCGAAAGTCCCACATTGTGGGCTATGGGAAACGGAATATCTAGACAGTCTTCCCTTTGCTTTTTTTGTAAGGAGGCTGATTCGAATCTGGGACCTCCAGGACATAATGCTGCTAATCATTGCATTATGAAATTTTACTAAAGCAGTCCACCGCTTTAGTAAAATTGCAGAATGCAATGATTAGCAGCATTGCACAAGTGAACAACCTACCACGCAAGAGAATTGTGAAGTGGTTTGAAGACGGGCATGTGAAGATGGAATTCCTGATCGTTGCTCCCCATTCTTAAGGTCTGCTTCTGACACTGCATTCTCTTGATAAAATTGTCAAGCGTGATGTAGAACTATATGTTATATTCTCGCTTAGTTTGCATGATGGAGGGATAGTGCATGTTTAGTGCTTTCCATTTTCCCCCTTCCTATCCAACCCTTTACCCTGTCTGTGAGCTTGAAGCTCTTTTTGCTTGTAAATAGCCTCTAAGGTGGATGAATCTCAAGTCCCAACCAATGGGGGTCGGCTATATGTATTTGCTTTCTCCATTCAACTCTATATAATACTATATCAGCTTCAAAAATGGATCCAGACAAAAATATTTAGAGCTGAGTGTATAGATAATGATGAAGCCCACACACTTGTTTAAAGATAGTGTTGCATTCCAAACACTCAATTCTATTTGCATTGAAATTGCTGCTGCCTCTGCACCAATAGATTTTTATGCTTATTAGTTTTTTTTTTTTTCCTAATTAAGTTATCTATTTTCTAAGTTCATCACTGTTATTCTGGCGTATATCTTGCTTCCAAGTAAGGAGGTCTCCCTTCACAAAAATGTTATATCATTTATTTAAGTCCTTCAGATAACAACTGTTGATAATCAATAAAGCCATACACTATTTGTAGTACATAGATGATCAAGAGTCTAATGAAACCCTTGTATGCATCTGATGATTCAACCAAAGGTGACCAAGTAATGTCAGTGGTATAAACTTGAGAATGGAAGAGAGGGGAGGGGGAGAGAGAGAGTGAGGTACCCCATCAAACCAGAGGAATTTCAAAATATGAATTGTATATTTTATTTATGCCTGCACCCTTCGTGTTGATCGAGTAGATTCCACTTGTAGAACTTATCGAATTTAATTGTGCATGTACAGTCAATTTTGGGAAGTAACAACCTTGACCCTGTTATTATCCAGTTATAATGTAGCATGGTCTACCCAAACCTGTGGGTTTAGTTTAAAGGCAAACAATTTGGATTCTAATTCTAGCCATATATATGTGTATGCCTTCTTAATAATTTCAAGCTTTTAAATCTATATTCTCTGGTGACTTAAGAAATGTTTCTCATTCTGGAAAGATGGATCAAATTGTAGAACTAATTTCGTGATTAGTCATCTCCAGTTATACAAAGTGAGAACTTTTAACAAAAGAAGTCTTATGACTTGAAATGCAGTCTTAGACATGATATGGAGCCCTACACCCATCTTCTTGGCAGTTTGTGGTCTTAAGACTAGTTTGCATGGAATCACAAGAGAGGAAATTCATGAAACTACTAAATTTGGTTTCTGTTTTAACTTCAAATAATTTTCACTCGGTATTTCTATTGTATGAACTTTGAGAGAAATGCCATCAGGCAGCATTTTCTTTTTGTACTTTACGAAATTAAGCTTGCAGTTGAATTAACATTCTTCTAGTTCTGGTTAAGGTTTTGTATAAGATTCTCATTTTTAGGCACATTCAATTCAATTAGGTTGTGCTTGGCTTTACACATTTCTATCTACTCTATTCATCTTGGTTTATTCCATTTTTCTCCATGTCTAGGTATTTTTTAACTTGTGGAACTAAATCCATCACTCAATCAAGTACTAGAACTGTGCAATTTTGTGTGAGAGAATAGCTTGTCTGGTTCCTGGACTTAAATTCAATTGACTAAATCAAGAGATGAAAATTGAATTCACAGAGTTAAGATCATGCCAAACCTTGGATTCATGGAAGCTTCAACAGTGATGCCTAGAGAAGAACTAGCATCTCCTTAGACTAAGATCCAAAGGCTAAGACCTATACCAATGTGGGTACACTCTGTTCCTTTACTGGACAACCTATCCAATTTAAGCAATCATTTGATGATGTCCTACATAAGATAGGAATTCCTTTGTTCGGGTTTTTAGAACCATGAACTGAAGAGAAGAGAATGAATGTGATGAACTGGCCCATGAGAGTACCATGTGAGAATTACATAAAAATTTTGTCAATATTAAAGCATACTGAGGATCATTTGCAAAACCAACATGCTATTATAGTGTTCCCGGATAAAATATTTAGACTATGTTCCTACTTATTAGGTACAGAAGAAGGCATCGTGTGGCATTTGGCCTCTTTTATTTGTCTTACATTACAGCATTTTTATTCTGAGTGATACTCTTTTTCTGATTAAGGGCACAGCATCTTTGCATTGTATCCAATAGAAATATTACATTTTTTTCCTCCAAGAGGGTGTGCTTAATGAAATCCGATTTTGAAGAATAGATTGGCCTATTGCTTTTCTATTTAGTAACACGCAACCCACATTATGGCTTGTAAGGAAAACTATTTTTTCTATAAAAATGATTAAATTTATTATTTAATTAATAAGTTTATTCTATTGGGTATAAAATAATGTTTCGATCTTATTATAACTCAACTTTCTTTACTTAGATTAGTCTAATCAGCATTCTTGTTGTGCGATATCATAATACATTAATACCTTTCTCGGCCTTTTGCCTAAAATCAAATGCAGTATCTGTTCTTATTAGATATTGTAATACACTAGAAATGCTCAATCTCTAAAGTCGTGTTTGTTTTTCCAAAAATATGTCTTTTAATTTTAGAACTTTTTCGCATAATTGGAAATGTTCAAATCTTTTTCTGAAAAAAAAAAAAAAAGGTCTTTATGTCCCCTAAGTTGAATCTTCCCTCTGATTTTCCACAAAAGCATTGCTTGTCACAAATTTGATAAACTTATGGACAAAAAGGAAAGGGGGAAATTATTTGCATTGCCCATTCAATGTCTTAGCAGAATACCTTTCCTCACGCACAAGGGTCAGTTTTCTTCCCCATTGTTTGTATAATCATCTATTCATAATTTTATCGCTCCGGTCAATATACGCAAAATCATTGTATGGCCACAAAACTACGTCAACTTGAAGTGTAGAATGGGTAAGAGGCACATAGCTGTGAGTCTTAGTAAACCTTAGAAAAAATATCTGGAAAATAATATTGTTTTTTTTTTCAATTATTATAAGGTCAATAATGCCAACCAAGACTATATTTTATTTGTCAATTTTATTTTGGTGGGCCTTTAATTATTTGCTTGCTTGTTGTCATTGTAAATCATGCCTTTAACTTTGACACTTGATTTTTGGCCCTAATGCGAAACTATATGAATTTTTCGACTATTTATTTATTTATGAAGAGGGGATGCAATACACGAAAACTTTTCAATATTAATAATATTAAATTTTTTCCTTTTCAATACTAATATTACTAATTTTTCTCGTTTTCAAAACATTCCAAAATATTTTTAGTTTTTTTAATGTCTGAATACATTAAATTAATTGATATTTATATATAAATTCTTATATTTTTTATAATTATACAGTTTTTCATATTTAATGAATTATTTATTTAATTATAATTTTTATTTTTATATTATTATCTTATGATTAATAATTACATATTTGATCATTTAAATTTTTATTATAAACTATGGTTTTTTTATTATTTTCATAAAATAATCAATATTTATATAAAAATCTTTATATTTTTTATATTTACATACTTCCTCACATTTTAGTGTTTTTGTATTTTTATATAATATTATTTTTTTCATATCATTTTGTATCCACTTTTATTTACTTACGTATAACCTAGATGAGGGGTTATTAGTCTTCAAAAAGAAAAAGTTAATTCAATTAGAATGTTTGATAAGTGCAGTTTTGTTTGACAAAGTAAAAATTAATCATTGATTCAATTGAAAAGTTTAATTTTAAGTAGTCAAAGATCAAAGAATTAACAAAATATGGAATTCAATTAGAATGTTGTTATCACTAGCAATGTTGGTGATTTATTTCAAGCAAATTTTGACTTCATTATTTTTTTAATATTTAATAGTTTTTCACAGTATTTTACATTTAAAAGAATATAATTCAGAATTTATCCAGATTTTCTAATAGAACTAGTCATAACACCTCAACATTAAAGTATAATTTGTTTATAATCTTTTGCTTAATTAGCATATGATTAACTGAGATTTTTAAATAGGGTAGAGAGAGAGAGAGAGAGTATGATTAGCATTTCTAATATTTCTAAGGGATATAATCAAAAACTTTTCCAAAGGTTCGAAATCTTTTAAAAATTAATTTATTAGTGAAAACTTGTAAAAATGCCAATGAACTATAGTTCAACTGATATCGTTCCTCATCCTCTTATAAAAGGTCTTAAATTTGAGTCTCCATATATACCAAAAAAGAAAACTTGTAAAAATTTCAACACTCGAAAGATTACATGGTTTTAATTATAATTCCATATTCGCCTTCTTTGCTTTATTTTATCTTTCAGGTGGTCAGCTGAGAAGCTTCCAAATCAGGTAGATTTGGGTAATCCCTCATTGCAGACACCATAATAAAATAAAGTCACATTATGCAATACGCCTACCCTACATTAAGATACTCAATGTAATCCATATAAAATTTCAGGTTTTGGGTTAGCTAACAAATAGATAAAATAAGTTTTTTTTTTAAATTAGATAATTTTGAGTCAATCAAAATATCTTTTAAATCGAGCAAAAATATTTTATACTTGTGAACTGTGATCTAAAATTCATTCTATTTAATTTTTAACTCATCTGATTTGTCTGTAATTACTATTTTGAGTTTGGATGAAATTACGCTTTAATTAGAAAATAAAAAAACTTTTAAAAAAAATCAAGTTAACCTTATGATACGAAATCATTAAAAGAGACAAAATTGAAGAAGGAGAAGAGTGAAAAATGGTTTAGCCGGGCATCTTGACTCTGTTTTTTTCCTTGTAATATATCTAGTCAAGGATGGAATCAACTGCAAATTGACAAGGTATAAGTCTTCATAATACTTAACGAGATATTTTGTAATTATTGAAAAAATGCTTAATGGGTAAATGCAAACCTCTTGACTCGTTGGAAGTATATCAAGATTATCCTCTTTTTTTTGGTGCAAAGACATTCCAGAAATCAATTTTGGATTAAGACCATAAATTATGTATTAGCCAACTTGGAACGTAGACTTTGAACAAAATATGATACCAACTTATGACTTCTTTCCCTCTTGACCATCACTTTCATAGGTTTTTTTCCACATAGGTTGCACATATATATAAGTAGTCCACAAATCAAGGCATCAATGCAACAAGATCACATCAACTCTCTCCATTCAAAGCAATAATTGTATAGAGAGAGAGAGAGAGATGGCTGCATTGCAAAGATCAACAATTTCATTCAGAAGGACAGGATCATCTGGTCTAGTATGGGATGAGAAGTTTGTTTCGGGGCTAAGTGAAGATGGTAGCATTGAGTATAGAGAGTTGAGGCATTGCCAAACTGTTGGAGCCATAGGATTGATGGAGCGCAAGGAACCGGTTGCAGCCCCACCCAGCTACCCTCGTAGCTACTCATCCTCGGTCGCAGACACTCCTTCCAAAAAAATATCAAAATCTAGATTTATGGGCATCCCTAAATTTGGGAAGCGCAACACATAACTTTCTACCACACCCATGGTGATGTTTCATGTTTTGGGCATGATTCAAAATCAGGGATATCTGATTCATTATTCATACATAATTTTGAATTTTCATAATTGATGTTATTAGCAGGTATATTGAGCAAGTCAGAGTGTTGTGAAGTTAACGTTTGCTTGCTCATTGCATCAACTATGAAAATAGTTCTGTGTCATGTTGGGGATAAAGGAATAGGATATGGTATTTTGTAAAAGGATGAAGCTTGTGTTCCTAATATAATGTCCAACAACTTTAGTTACTTACAATTGGAAAAGGAAAGATACTTTGTAGTTGTCATATCTTCCTCTTTGTCTATATTTTTTCTTTGTTGTAGCCAATGAATAAACACAAGTTTGTTAGAAATCTCTCTCTCTCTCTCTCTCTCTCTCTCTCACATTCATTCACTATGTACGGAAGCAGGAGAAATGGTCAAGACATAAGACTGTTTTGGACTGTGGGGAGCTCCTAATTCCCCAAGCCTTCCTTTAATCACTGCTTCAGCCAAAGTTCTAAGCCATTTCACCTCCATTTTGATCATTTTCCTAGGCCGAGGTAATTCTTTTAAAATAGTTTTATGATTTCCCATTTTCTTCTTCCGCCATAGCTTTATTTAAATTTGCTAATGATAGTTGCATGGTCTAATTTCATAACTTTATATGCTCATCCAAGTATGATTCATAAATTTTTTCTATTTTTTGATTCCCATTTCTATGGTTTGGCCCCATGAATTGGGTGTTTTGAAAATTGTGATTCTAAAATTTGTAAATAGAAAGTCAAGAATTCAATTTCTTTGTTTTTTTTTTCTTATCATTTATTTGAAATCGTGTCTCGACTAATCTAATTTAAACATCTATAAAACTCTATAAAGAGACGACTCTTTCAACATAATTTTTCTAATTCAATTTCATTGTTGTGAATATACTTATTGAAACCAATAATAATTTGGTAAAATCAGAAAAACTTTTCTCCCAACCTAAGTCAAAACAGGGATTCACTCTTCTTGCATGAAGTGAAATAAGGGAGACATATGGTGTCTCAAGTCACGCACATCATTTTCCAAGCTGGTTAAGATTCGAGTAAAATCATGTCTGAATTTTAAAAATAGTAATAAAAGAACATCCCAATTACTAAGTTTAATGAGTTTAATTTGAGTTGCACAAGCTTACATAGATAAATTTTGTTAAATAGGCCCATAATGTCCAAAAACTTCTCCATATTAACATTTTTTATTTTTTAAATATTCTAACACATTAAATTAATTAATATTTATATAATTTAATAATAAATTTTTATGACTTTAAAATTATATAATAGAAAAATAATTCATATGTAATTATTAGTCATTAATAAAATTCAAACTCGTTCACTTTAAAAATTTATAAATTATTTATTTTATTTTTCCATTGCTCAACGCCCAACGCCATGATACATGGACCGATATATAGTTGGTCTAATAAGTATTGATTTTTCTTTAATAAGGTTTTAGTTTTAAATTTTATATATAAAAAAATAGATATTTTATTTCTTCATACGGAATTATATTTAATATGGTTATCGAATTTAAATAGTTTATATTATAAAAAAAATCTTGGGGCACCTTGGGGCCCATCTGCTATTGGCTTCTCACCTACTGCCTAGTCTAGAAGGAAATTCTTGTTTTCAACCAAATTTTCAAGTCAAATAATGGACTCCGTTGTCCAATTCCTTTCAAAGTCATACTGATTTCCTCCTTAGTTTAATGAACCAGTGACCGTTAAAACTTTTTATAGATATAGATATATATATTTATATATATATATATATATATATATATATATAAATTTTAGGATCAAAATTCTTTGATTGAATGATCGAACATTTTATTTTTTTAATTAGAGATTTTGAATTTAAGTCTTAAAAATAAAAAAAATAATTTAAAAAAGTCAATCCTATAATATTCGAATCAGATTAATCGAATAAAATCCAAATATCAATCGATATATATATATTTATATATAAAACCTTGGGGCACATAAGAGGCCCATCTGCTATTGGGCTTCTCACCTAATGCTTAGTCTGGAATGAAATTATACCTTTCTCTGCCATTCGGCCAAGATCCAGTCTAGAAGTAGAAGGGAATTCATGTTTTCAACCAAATTTTCAAGTCAAATAATACTCTCTCTGGTTGTCCAATTCCTTTAAAATCAAAAGTCATATTGATTTTCTCCTTTGTTTAATGAATAGTGACTGTTAAAAATTTATATATTAAATAAAGTTTAATATCTCAGGTTATGGTTTTCTTTTTTTTTTTTTTTAAAGAAAAAAAAAATTTTTTTTGGGAAAAAAGGGGGGGGGGGGGGGGGGGTTTTGGGGGGTGTGGGGTGGTAGAAACAGAGTATGAAAATTCCAGTTTGATTTTGCACCTGAAGATGAATGTAGATGGAGCTTTGTGTTAGGATTAGAGATGAGGTATTTTGGTACCACTACACTCTCCATAGCTCGAGACTCATAACTAATACGCCAGGCCCCAAGTTATTGAATTAAACTTTTCACTGACGTATCATCCGTCAGATGGGACCTCATCCCACAACTCATATTCATCCACGATTTTCTACCACTAGCCTTTGATTAAGTTATCTCCTCATGGCTCTTATACCTCCACGCTCATCATGCCAGAACCCTCCGATAAAAAAATCAACGGCAGTGATAACCTGTACTCCCATCCCACTTAGCACACCGTAACAATAATATCCCGCCTTCCCTCTCTTTCTCTCAAAAAAAAAATAAAATAAAATAAAAGAAAAAAAAATTCTGTCTCCCTCTGGTTTATCCGATTGGTGTTTGTGAAGAAATGCAAGAACAAGCGGCAAGCTCAATTGCAGCTAGTTCTCTGCCTTCAAGCAGTGAGAGATCTTCAAGCTCTGCTCTCCAACTTGAAGTCAAAGAAGGTAAGATCTTCTAGCTCAAATTTATTTACTTGTTAAAGTTTACTGGGTTTTGATTAGTTTAAGAGTCAATTCTAAATGGGTATTTTAGCAAAGACTTAGATTTCGATGACGCATTTAAAATACGGCTCATTGTCATAGTTTTATGGTCTCAATTTTGTCAGATTTTGGAAGAAATAGTGATTTTCTGTAATGGGTGTTGAAGAATGTGAGATATTTTCTTATGGGGTATCTATTCTGGATTTCCTCAAGGGAAGGTATAGATTTTTAGTTTGAACTTACGTTTTTTTATTGAGTGTGCATGAGTTTTGTGCAATTATGGGTTGGTTCTAAATGGATATTGGATGAAAAAAAAAATTCAAATTTATGAAAGTTTGGAGGAATATGGTGGTTTTCTCGGATGGGTCTTGAGAAATGTGAGATATTTTCTTTTTGTTTGGGGAGGGGGATTTGTAGATTTTCCCAAGAGAAAGTACTCTCACCATTTTTGCCTAGTTTGGTGTTTAGGAAAATGTGAAATTATTCTAAACTAGGCTTTCTTGATTTCCTCAGGAATCTTATGGGCCCTGTTAAATCTGTGCTTTTGTTTCTTATTCACTTACAACTTCGTTTAGTTCATAAGGTTTTATGTGTGTATCTATGTAAATGTGTGTATAAAGGAATGGAGAGTGATGAGGAGATCAGAAGAGTGCCGGAGATGGGAACAGAAGCCGCGGGAACATCCGCCTCCGGCAGAGCCACCAGTTCAGTGGCCGATCCGGACAGGGTTCAAGCCTCCGGTGGGAGTCAGAGAAAGAGAGGTAGAAGCCCCGCAGACAAAGAAAATAAGCGGCTCAAAAGGTAAACCAGACCGGGTTGGACCGGTGTTCTTCTCTTTCCAACCGTTGGTTTTGTTTTTTTATTTGGTGGCGTTTTGTTAATTATGACGTTACTTTCGCGTGGAAAAATGGGGGAAAAGGCTGCTAAGGAACAGAGTTTCAGCCCAACAAGCAAGAGAGAGGAAGAAGGCATATTTGAATGATTTGGAATTGAGGGTTAAAGACTTGGAAAAGAGAAACTCCGAGCTGGAGGAAAGTCTGTCCACATTACAAAAAGAGAACCAAATGCTTAGACATGTATGTCTTCACTCACTAAATTCATTCCATTTTTATGCAAAATGACTACATCATCACATTGAATGTCTCCAATCACCATCATCACATTGCCCCACCCCATCATTAACGATGGTAATTGAAACAATTTATGAGGGTATATTTGGTACACATGAAACTTTTTAGCCCCTTGTGTTCATTGGATGGAGGGTTGGGACTAAGATTGAAATATTTTGTTCTAATATAAGTTAGATGAAATAAAATTTCATATGTTTCGTCTATAGTGTACAATATTGTTTAATAAAAAAGTACAATATCTCTTGGCTTTTTGGTTAAAGGTTTTTTGTTATACATCCATGATTGTAAATGATTTTTTTTTTTACTTAACCATCAGTATTCGAGTTATTAGATTAATCTGGTTTAAATATTATAGAATCCAATTTAGAAATGGACTCTCATATTTTTTCATTCTCAATATTTGAGTTTGAGTTTTTGTTTAAGGAAGTCTAATGTTTTGATGTATAGGATACTTGTATGATTTATGTGCCTTCTTTTTTTTTTTTAAGTTTTTGGGGTGAGCTCTAATGACTAAAAACTCTCTCATTATAGTCATTTGTGTACTCCAATGATTTTTAGTAACTAAACTACATGTCAATTCCTATGATTGACTTTTTGTCCATTAGTTTGATCTTATCATCTCATGAGCATATTAGGAACATGAAACGTGAACATGGGCTGAGGGAGAAAAAGGGCATGGGCTTGTCATTTATGGGGTGGGAGAAAGGACCCCACCATGATATTGGCTTGGTGTTTGGTGGATTCTTGCTTTGCTTCTCCGCCTCTACTACCACTAGCATTTGCTTTATTGCTCGGGCTATTGGGCTTGGTCTTGGCCCTTAACTTGCTTATTGCTTGGGGTTTGGGTTCTATTGAATTGCCATTACTATCTTTCTTGTGTTGTGGATCTGCAGATACTAAAGAACACAACTGCAGGCAGGAGAGGAGGAAGCAGTTCCAATGCAGATGGATCAATCTGAATTTGAATCATGCTAGAGAGAGATATTGATATATATGATTTGCAATTATGCCTTTTTTTAGGGTTCTTGTTTTAAAATGACTTTACTGGGTAGAACCATATCGACATAGAAATAAATAGTATGTGATTAGGTTGAGGTAGATGGCTTTGGTATTTGCCTAAATCTATGGCACCTTGCACACCTTTCCTTTTTTTTTTGGGGGGCAACCTCATGAAAGTAGTGCATGAGATGGCACACGAGAGGGTACTGCATTTGCCTTTTGTCGATGAGGGAGGTGGTTTTGGCGTTGGGTGAGCATTTTGCCTCAGTACTTGAGATGTTGCGTGTAAGTGGAAGCCATAGCAAGGATCGAAGAAACCCTTTCGTGGCTATATATTTGTTTCACCCTATGTGGAAAGCAACGCTATCTCTTTCTTTGTTGTGTAATTGATAACTATAATGCTTTGGTCTGGTTTGGACCGTATTATCAATTTTGAATCTGGTGGCAGGAATTATTAGCATTGTTACTTCCTCTTGATGTCACTGCCAAGGTTCATGTGCTGCCCAAGGAACTTTGATTGAACCACACAATTGTTTTTGTGTATGGTTAAATGGATCTCGCTGTGATGGGAGTGTTCACTTTAATTTATTGCCTTTAGCGAAGAAAAAAGGAACACAGGAAACCCAGAAACCAAAACTCTCTGAAACTCGGGAGAGGTATTTTTTCTTTAATTCAGATCCTTTTTCCTTTCGGCAAGGAGAACTCAGGATGGTTATGGGTTTTTGAGCTTCTCTCATCTCGGCTTGTGGGTTTAGTCCAATACGAAAGTAGGATCCTTGTTACATTAAATTGGACATTTTAGATAGGCCTAGCCCCGGCTCCAGCCCCAGCCGATGCCCATCTTCATCTTACCATCTGCCTTGAACCAAGAATCAATAGATAGTCGGTTTAATATAATATGATGTTAAATTTTTTAATTAAATTTTTAAATTTAAGTTTTAAAAATAAGAAAAACTATAATAGAATAGTAATCTTCAAAATCAGTCATTATAAGTTTTGAACCGGATTAATCATAATATAATTTTAGATACCGATAGTGTATATTAAAAATAAATAAATAACCAACAGCTTTTTGCTATTTAAGATCAATACATGGGTCTCACACTAAAAAATATGGGATTTTTTTTTTACATACTATCCAGGTGTTCATCGATTCGATTTTCAAATTTTTCGATTAATTCGGTTCGGTTAATTTGATTTAACATTTTCTAATTCTAAACCGAAAACCGAATCGAATTCGTTTAAATTTGAAATTCGATTCTCGATTTGAATTCGAATTAAATCGAATAAATCAAATAAATCGATTTTGATTTTTGATATTTAAATTTTTACGTAAATCCAATTTAACCAAATTCGAATTGATAAAATAATGAATTTTTTAACTACTATTTTATTGATTGTTTAAAAAAGAAAAATTATCAATAAAAATTTACATAAAAAGAAAAGAAAACAAATAATAAATAATCAAATAAATAAAAAATGAGATAATTAAAAACCCTAATTCGATTTTCGATTCGAATTCGTATTAAAAATCTCAATTCAAAACTTAAACTGAAAACCAAATTTAGAATTCGATTCTAACCAAAAATTGATTTAAATCTAAAAATTGAATTCAAATTTAATTCAATTTGATCAAATATTCAAGTATCATTAAATATAACACATCCCTACTACTATCCATATTCGAATCTATATTCTAACAAATTGAATGCTTATACAGATCTTATTTAAAAAATCACCGCTCATCGTAATCATTTCTTCCATTTCTCCAAACTTAGTAGTTAAGGAGTTTTTATCTTTTCCACCGACGGTATCGACCGAAGAAGACTCAAATCATTAGGGGGGGGGGGAAGAGAGAGTATTTTGACAATGACAATTTTAATTTATTTGGTTGGAAGCAAAATTTTGGTACGGTGCATGTTGGCTGGTATGCCCATATAAATGTGTATGGATTCGAACCCATAGTCAGCAATTTAAATGTAATGTCAATCGTAAATATTGAAAATATTGTTATAAATAAAAAAATTATATTACCAACTTTTTTATACCGTATATATTTTTCATAATTTATCGATATTAAAAATGTATTATAAATATACAACAGTCATAACATGATATTTATTCATTTTGATAAATTTTTAATAGAGCAAATTTGACTCCATTAATTATAATTTATTTAATAATTATGTAAAAAATATTATATTCTATTAAAGTAATTATGATATGCATAGACATCCTAATAAACTGAAAAGGATGGAAAGGATTACAGCAAATGGATTTTTGCACTTTTAAAAAAAAAATTACTGAGATATATTTGAAACGTTTTTAGTTGAAGTTTCAAACAAGAAAAATAAAATAAAAAAAGGAAAAACAATGGAGACTGAATAATCAAAATGGGCCCTAGAACCATAATTTGGAGAAGAAACAAGTGCATTATAGAAAGACATAGGAATCATGAAGAGGCCAGAGCACCGACAGCCAGTGAGATGCGAGAGAGAGTTGCCGACGAAGGTGACCGACAACTACCGGTTACCGCATTTTATTCCTCATACCTGCCTGTTCTTTACTATATTTTTTTAAAATAAAATATTTAGAACTTATAAGTTATTTTTTAAAAAAATAATTTTACACTAAACCTTTTATGTATTTTATAAACTATTTTATTTTTACTTATAAATTGATTAAAATACTTTTATTAATATTTCATTATCTGCGTTTACGTTTTCTATGTCAATAAATATCTATTAACATGATATTAATGATGTTTTATCACTTTTAATTACTTTAATATTAAAATAAGATTATAGGAATTTATAGTTACAAGACGTAATAATAATTTCTAAGTTATTATTTTATTTTATTTAAATATTTTAATAATTTATTTTATAAATAAGATACACAAGTTTATAAATTGTAAAAATATTGTATAAGTTTTAAAAATTAATTTTTTTAATTATCTAATTAATTTGATTTAAAAAATCATAAAACCAATTTAAATTTGGTCAAAGTGTTAAACAAAATCACATGCCATGAATACAAGAATTACAAGGCTGGCTCACTTTTGTGGCTTCGGCTAATGGTGAGAATTGAGTACCCACTCTTACCTTCTCCACAATTTGATTAATAATTCCAAATCATGATGATAATTAATAATTTAGATTAAGGGATGGGATGATCATAATAGTGACCTTCTAACTAACTAATGATATAAATTATAGGGTATGTTATGTCACTCACTTGCTCTTCTTCTATTGTTAAGAAATTGAAAATGCCACCGTGGACATCATTTTGCCATGAAATTATGTAATAAAATCTTAATTCTAAGACAAAAAATGTAATTATCCTCAAATGACGAGTTAATCTGGTGGATAAGGTCATCAAGCTCCTTTAACAAAGGATTCGAGTTCAAGACTTGAAAATAGAATAGATTATGTTGGGAGAACTCTATCCTCTATAGGAAGATCTCTAATAGTTCGGACCGGATTAATTAAGACAAAATTCTAAATATCGATCGGTGGGAAAGTGTTCCTGTGGTGCAAAAAAAAGGGACTTAGACCTACAACTTCAATGTCAATCTTGGGTTTTTTTTCCCATCTAATGTCCAAAAATTGTTAAATTTTACTTTGTGCACAATTTGATATATACAATCTTTGAATAACTTTAAAACTATCTGAATGATAATTTTAAACATCAAACTCCTTTAACAAAGGATTCGAGTTCAAGACTTGAAAATAAAATAGATTACGTTAGGAGAACTTTGTCCTCTATAGGAAGATCTCTAATAGTTCGAATCGGATTAATTTGGACAAAATTCTAAATATCGATGGGTGGGGGAAGTGTTCATGTGGTGCCAAAAAAAAAAAGGGACTTAGACCTACAACTTCAATGTCAATCTTGGGTTTTTTTTCCCATCTAATGTCCAAAAAATGTTAAATTTTACTTTTGTGCACAATTTGATATATATAATCTTTGAATAACCAAGTGAAAAAAAAAAAAAAATTGCTTTTAGTATGATACTGATTTGGTCGATAAGACCTTTTAACGATAAATAGTTTGATATAAAATATGATTTAATAAAAATTAATTATATTTTAATCTCTAAATTAGAATGTGATCAAAAGATTAGGATTTGACCACATTTTGTTGCATTACATTACTTGCCAAAACCGAGCAGCTAGATCTACCGTTGGCAGGAGAGTGCTTGGCATTCATAAAAGAATATGGATCTAAGCATTACTATAAAAATTCTCCTCCCATAAAATATTTATTTTGAGTAATAATCATTACCTACAAAATAATTCTTTTTATATAATTGTATAGAACTAGAGTTGCTTTTATCTGGATTGCATGGAAATAGAAATAGTAAAACAAAAATGGATATGAAACAATATAGAAAAATGATATTTTATAAGAATATAAAAAACAAAAATATGGATAAATGTATAAATATAAAAAATATAAGAAATTTTAAATAAATATCAATTATTTTACAAAAATAGTAGAGTAATCATCTTTTGTAATAAAAATCTAAAACAATTAAATATGTAATTATACAAACAATATAAAAATTACAATTATAATTAATAAACAAATAATGTATTAAATATAAAAAATATGTAAATATAAAAAAAATATAAGAATTTTATATAAATATTAATTAATTTAGTGTGTTAAAATGTTTTAAAAATTGAAAACATTAGTGTAAAGAAGTTTCTTGGATCAAAGGTTTTTATTGCACATCTCAATCTTATTTTGTTAGAAAAAATTGCCCATTTAATTTATTTCTAACTTGCAAAGTATGGCTTAATTATTTTTTATATAATAAAGCAAAATGTATATATATATATATATATATTAAAATAATCAATACACTTAATGGATAGTTATCATCCACATAAATTCCTACATCGTACATGCATAGGAAAGAAAAATAATTATGGGATCATATGAATATATTTAAATGCTTTTTAGGGTGTAAACAATCTCTTTGCTAGTTAGAAATAAATTACGACTGATTTATTCTTTTATTGATTTTGAGATCACGAATTTAAAATGTAAAAATAAACTCTTTATAAAATGCAAGGAAAAGACTGTGTACACTATATATATATGTCTACCTTTTTCCTATCTCACATTAAATCGAGAAGTATTTTATATATTAGATATACTTTTCTTTTTTTTTAACAATTCATTTTAAATCATACCTAAACAAACACAGATCATGAAACATAATAGATTAAGATTGAAATTAGAATAATGACATTATTCTAAATTTAAATGGTCATGGATGATATTGATTTAATAATTAATAATTTTTAAGAAATTTATAATTCAAATTAAATATTTTTATATATATTAAAATTCTCATAACATGCAAGAAAATAAATGCATAATCATTTATTTTTCAAAATCAATTATAAAATTTATTTAATTGAACTAAATTTACTACAATAAAAGAAGGGCAAATTTAGAATCATAATTAAAAAATAAAAATAATAATGAAAAAGCTAGAGTAGTCGCCCACTGAGAGAGACAAAAAATCTAGCAAGAGACAATGAAAAGAGGTACTGCAGGAAAAGCACCGAATCATAGACTTAGCCGAGTCTAGTTATCAGTGAAAGCCATCTTGACAAGCAAAGGTCAAGCCCGAGCTGGAACTGGGTCCCACATTTACCGACAACCCATTTAGCCCGTAAAATATTGTTTACGTTATTATTGAAGATTTTAAGGAAAGAATATTGATAAGATACAAGAAAACATTATGATAAAAGCAAGATGTGTGTGTGAGAGAGAGAGGGAGTGGGGAGAGAGAACAGAGATGGGAAATAGATGGGCGAAGAAGCTGTGAATTTCCCCAATCATCGTCTTCTGCTCACTCTTCAGCTGAGTTGTGCCAACCCCTTAAATTTACGAGAGAAATTGAGAAAAAAAGTGTCATTTCTAATTCTGATTCTGTTTGGATTCATTGTACTTTCATCGGATTAAACAGAACATTACCCTCTTTTCCTGGCAACCATGGAAGCAAACGCTGGAATGGTTGCTGGATCCTACAAGAGGAATGAATTAGTCAGAATCCGACACGATGGTGATAGTGGGGTGAGTTTTTATAAAATACCCATTTCCATTTTTGGTCTCAAAATTGATTCTTCTACTTTTCTTCGAGGGAGTTGGATACACACACACACACACATATATATCGTATGTGTATATATATATTTACGGTTTAGTGTTTTAATCTCTAGATCTGTTGCGTTTGATGGTCTGATAGTTATTTCTGAGCTTAAACTTGGTGTTCTAGTGAAAACATTAGTAGGGTTTTGGGTTTTGATACGTGGGCTAGATTGTGGTTTTGGGTGGGTTCTTTGAGGTTTTATATGGAATGGTGTTTGATGTTGTTTTTGTGTTACCTAGGACCAAATGGCTAGGTTTGGTAAAGTTTAGGGTTCCCCCCACAATTGTTTGATCAACTCATGCCGTTTGGGTTTTGATATCTTGTTTGACCTTTTCCTGAAGCTTTCTTGTTAAAAAGTTGACATCTTGATAGTTCAGTTCAGTGTCATTTCACTTTCTGTGGATCTCTTAGCTTGGATCTGCTTTATGGTGAAGTTTAATAGCCCTTCAGTGAATCACTTTCTCTTTCTTTCTCTCTCTCCCTGTCCACACGTAGATAGGCGCAGATTTGGACCTGGGATCCAATCATAATTCCAACATTCTCTTCTACTACTTATTGGCTTCCATTCTATTTGTGAATTTCATATTGTTGCTCGTAGAGCAATTGCTATTGTTGCATTGTGCTTGAAAAGATTTTGTGAGTCTGTGAATCTATAGAAATCCTTCATTTAGATCTGTAATAGTCTGATGGGAAGATTAATACTGTGAAAGATCCACTTGGATCTTATTGCTTGAATCCTTTTTGGTATGTTACTTCATGCACAGGTAAATTTTAAGCCTTCATGGTGTTTAATACCCATCTTAGACATCTGATTTATTCATGTTGCTGAGCATCTTATTTGGATTTATTCCCTGTAGTACAAGTTTGTTATCTGGTGCCTCTCTGATGAGTGCTGTCTATTTCACTGGGAATGCAGCCCAAGCCCCTGAAGCATTTGAACGGCCAAATATGTCAAATATGTGGAGATACTGTTGGAGTTACAGCCACCGGGGATGTTTTCGTTGCTTGCAATGAGTGTGCATTTCCAGTCTGCCGGCCTTGTTATGAATACGAAAGGAAAGATGGAAATCAATCTTGCCCACAGTGCAAGACTAGATATAAAAGACAAAAAGGTTTGTCTGACTTTCTTTAGCTTCTGATCTGCATATTTTATGTTTTGCTTTACAACCTAAAGCTAATAAGTTTCTACAAGTCAGGGAGTCCTCGAGTTGATGGAGACGAGGAGGAGGAAGACTTTGATGACATTGACAATGAGTTTGATTATGCTCAAGGGAAAAGCAAAGGAAGGCGCCAGTTGCAGGGAGGAGATCCTGATCTTTCTTCTTCTTCTAGACGTGAATCTCAGCAACCAATTCCCCTTCTCACGAATGGCCAACCGGTAGGTGACTAATGAGATATTACCCGACATTTTGAGTCAAATTGTTTTTGGTATTTTCAACAGGAGTGTTTGATCTTAGGCTTCTTAATGTGTTGGAAGAGTTTGAAGTCCTACATATTAGTGTCTAGTTTGAAAGGTCATTTTTGTTTAAACAAATGTATTTAAGCTTTAGCATACTATTTGACTGAAAATCTTGGATTTTATTTGTACTTTTCAATGCTGAAGTTGGTTTAGGCTTGGTATGAGAAACTGATTATACTAGGTTATTAGTTTCACTTGTCTGCCCAAGGCTAGAAAAGATCAATGCATACCATTTGGTGGTTATATATTTGTGTTGACTAATAAAGGTCATCTTTTTCAGTTTTCTGGTGAAATTCCAAGTGCTACTCCTGATAATCAATCTGTGCGAACTACATCAGGCCCTCTGGGTCCCCCTGATAAGCGACTTCCTTATGTTGATCCAAGCCAGCCAGGTAACGGAGTATCTGAAGTCTTTTTGTTTATGATTTTTCAAATGTGTGATATGATCTCTTCCGTGGTTTTGATGAGCTGCTTGTCATTTATGTCGTGTGTGACATCATAATAGTTCCTGTAAGAATTGTGGACCCTTCAAAGGACCTGAACTCTTATGGGCTTGGAAACGTTGACTGGAAGGAAAGAGTTGAAGGATGGAAACTTAAACAGGAGAAAAATATGATGCAAGTGACGAGCAGATACTCTGAAGGGAAGGGTGGTGACATTGAAGGAACTGGTTCAAATGGGGAAGAACTACAAATGTATGCTACTCTTCAACTTCTTTATGAAGAGATCTTGTGGCAGTGAACTTTGTTATTATCATATAAACATGTATTTTGTTTTGTTGCTGTCCTTTTGTCTTCATTTATTCTAATGCAAATTTATGTACGTACTTGTGAGATGGGCTGTCGGGGTGCAGGGCGAGATTGCATAGTTAATTTTTTATGAGCAAAATTGGGTGATACAAGGATTATAATGGTGTGTCGTTGTTATTGTTAAATTGGTTTGTCTTATTTCCTGCTTATAGTTGATGGGATTCTGGTATGGCAGGGCCGATGATGCTCGTCAGCCTTTGAGCCGGGTGGTTCCCATCCCATCTTCCCATCTCACTCCTTATCGTGTTGTGATTATATTGCGGCTTATCATCTTGGGCTTTTTCTTGCAATACCGAGCTACTCATCCGGTGAACGATGCTTATCCATTGTGGCTAACATCAGTCATCTGTGAGATCTGGTTTGCTTTATCCTGGCTTCTTGATCAATTTCCAAAATGGTCCCCCGTTAATCGTGAGACTTTTCTTGACAGGCTTGCTCTGAGGTGGGTTTACATTCTTTAATGGTAACAATTTTGTTTTAGGGAATATAGTTGGAAAAAATTTTCCTTACAGCATTAATCATACTTTCCATTTTGCAGGTATGATCGTGAAGGAGAGCCGTCACAGTTAGCTCCTATTGATGTCTTTGTCAGTACCGTGGATCCTCTCAAAGAGCCTCCTCTTATAACAGCGAACACTGTGTTATCTATCCTTGCTGTGGACTATCCTGTTGACAAAGTTTCTTGCTATGTGTCTGATGATGGTTCTGCAATGTTGACGTTTGAAGCCCTATCAGAGACATCTGAGTTTGCTCGGAAGTGGGTGCCCTTCTGTAAGAAGCACAGTATTGAGCCTAGGGCCCCTGAGTTTTATTTTGCTCAGAAGATAGATTATTTGAAAGACAAGATACAGCCTTCTTTCGTCAAAGAGCGCAGAGCTATGAAAGTAAGTGGGAACATTCTGAATTCCTTAAGGGCTTTACTAAATCATGTTGGATGTGTTTCTCAAATACCAGCCAGAAAACTACAGTTTGTTTCTATTTGGAGCAAAACTTGAGGTCCAGGTGCTAGGCCTCAAGCCACTTGCATAAAATTACTACAGATTTATATAATCATTTTTTAAAAAGGAAATTAATGAAGAGGCCAGGAAATGAGACTATCTATGAAACTAGACATTTTGTTGATTCACAATCCAGATATGCTGAGGTCAATCCTTCATCATTGGCCATTCTATTAGTTTTCCTGACATCCAGTATAATGCAGCTTATTATTTCAGCATGTATCTTCCATAGTGCCACTTCAGATCTTAAATAAATTAGCCTTTCCAATAAATAGAATAAACATTACACTCAGCTTGTTCCTTAAATTGGTTTGGGTCATATAAACATGATAATTAGCATGTAACTATGGGTTAAGAATTGTTAATAAAGGATTAAAAACTGGAACCTTTTCTTCTTTTAACAGAGAGAATATGAAGAATTCAAGATTCGGATCAATGCTCTTGTAGCCAAAGCACAAAAGATGCCCGAAGAAGGTTGGACAATGCAGGATGGAACACATTGGCCTGGTAATAATCCCAGGGATCATCCCGGAATGATTCAGGTACCCTCTTCTTCCTAAGCCCTCTGCTTTATTCTTATGACGCTGTCATACTGCATTTTCTTTGTTTCTCATTAATGATCTCTTCTTGTGGATGGCAGGTCTTCTTGGGCCATAGTGGAGGGCTTGATACAGATGGAAATGAGCTGCCTCGACTGGTTTATGTTTCTCGTGAGAAGCGACCAGGGTTTCAACATCACAAGAAAGCTGGTGCTATGAATGCTTTGGTAAGTATGTATAGTAGTATTCTTGAAATTTCTTAGCCACTTCTGCGAACATAAAATGATAAAGAGGCTGCTGTCTTTCAGCATTTGTGTTACTGCTAAAGTCTTATGGTAGTTTGACAAAATTTTCTTTCAATTCTTTTTCATTGAAAGAACAGAAGTACTGGCAGAAAGGCTAAAACATTTTCTGGTTTCTGAAAATGGCCTCTGGACTTTGTTCAGTATAAGAATGCCTCATCCTTGAGGCCTACAAAATTGTGAAATTCTTTGCTTGAACTTTAAAATAGCAATTTTGACAATGATGGTGCTTGCATCCCCAATTGCATTCATATGTACAAAATTGTGAAATTCTTTGCATGAACTTTAAAACATCAATTTTGACAATGATGGTGCTTGCATCCCCAATTGCATTCATATGTGCGGAAACCAGTGTGGTGACTAGAGCTTGTCTATGCAGATTCGTGTTTCTGCAGTTCTAACCAATGGCGCTTATCTTCTGAATGTGGATTGTGATCACTACTTCAACAATAGCAAAGCTCTTAAAGAAGCTATGTGTTTCATGATGGACCCTGTCCTTGGAAAGAAGACCTGCTATGTACAATTCCCACAGAGGTTTGATGGCATTGATTGGCATGATCGATATGCTAACCGCAACATTGTCTTCTTTGATGTAAGTCTATTCCATTTGATTTCCATCTGAAAAACTTCTGAACTTTACAAAATGCTTAAACTCGTGTTATTTGCTATGTTACAGATTAACTTGAAGGGGCTGGATGGCATACAAGGTCCAGTCTATGTGGGTACTGGGTGCTGTTTCAATCGACAAGCCCTGTATGGGTATGATCCCGTTTTGACTGAAGAAGATTTGGAACCCAACATTATTGTCAAGAGTTGCTGTGGTACAAGAAAGAAGGGAAGGGGTGGCAACAAAAAGTACATAGACAAAAAGAGGCAAATGAAAAGAACTGAATCCACGGTTCCCATTTTTAATATGGAGGATATTGAAGAAGGTGTTGAAGGTAGCTTCTCACCATACAGAAATCCTCCATAATGGTGAAAATATCAAATTGTGATGACTGATGCTTTAGTTTGGAGATCATATTTTTATTTGAATTTGATACATTGGTAAATTAGAACTTTTGGAGGAATACAGGTTTCTAAGGCCAAAACTAATTTCTTTCTTTGTATCCTCCAGGGTATGATGATGAGAGGTCACTTCTTATGTCCCAGAAGAGCCTGGAGAAGCGTTTTGGCCAGTCTCCAGTTTTCATCGCTGCCACCTTCCAAGAACAAGGAGGCATTCCACCTTCAACCAATCCGGCAACCCTTCTTAAAGAAGCAATTCATGTTATCAGTTGTGGATACGAGGACAAGACTGAATGGGGCAAAGAGGTGAGTTAGCAGATGACTGTAGCATTCAACCTTGCTTCATTATGCGGTGTATGCAAATCTCTTGACCATGTCCTTATTCAAACAGATTGGATGGATCTATGGTTCGGTTACTGAAGATATTTTGACTGGGTTCAAGATGCATGCTCGAGGATGGATTTCAATCTATTGCATGCCTCCTCGTCCTGCATTTAAGGGTTCTGCTCCAATCAATCTTTCGGATCGTTTGAACCAAGTGCTTCGATGGGCCTTAGGTTCTATTGAGATTTTGCTGAGTAGGCATTGTCCCATATGGTATGGCTATAACGGGAGACTAAAATGGTTGGAAAGGCTCGCTTACATTAACACCATTGTTTATCCTCTCACCTCTATTCCACTGCTTGCTTACTGTATACTACCTGCCATCTGTCTCCTCACTGGGAAATTCATTATTCCTGAGGTAAATTAAAATTCTGCTTCGCTTTATGAATTTTCAATTTTGTATTCACTCCACACTGTGCCATGATGGAACACTTGGTGGATTTTTCACAAATGATTCGCAGATAAGCAACTTTGCTAGCATGTGGTTTATTCTCCTCTTCGTGTCTATTTTTGCTACTGGAATCCTTGAGCTCCGATGGAGTAACGTCACCATTGAGGACTGGTGGAGAAATGAGCAGTTCTGGGTCATTGGTGGCACATCAGCCCATCTCTTCGCCGTTTTCCAGGGTCTACTAAAAGTGCTTGCGGGGATTGACACCAACTTCACTGTCACTGCAAAGGCATCTGATGATGATGGAGAATATGCAGAGCTCTATGTTTTCAAATGGACATCACTCCTCATCCCCCCAACAACAGTTCTCATTGTGAACTTCATTGGTATAGTAGCAGGTGTTTCATATGCCATAAATAGCGGATACCAATCATGGGGTCCACTCTTTGGGAAGCTTTTCTTTTCCATTTGGGTCATCGTTCACTTGTATCCCTTCCTCAAAGGTCTCTTGGGTAGGCAAAACCGGACGCCAACCATTGTTATTGTGTGGTCTGTTCTTCTTGCCTCCATTTTCTCTTTACTATGGGTGCGGATCGATCCCTTCACCTCCGATTCCGCCTCAACTGCTGCAAAAGGTCAATGTGGTATCAATTGCTAGTCTCCACTCAAGCTACCTTTTGAGGTACAACTCTGAACTCACTCTGTCGCACGTGGGTGTCACTCTCCAATCTCTAACTACTTTGTGAACATGCATGCAGATATGGAAGATTGTGGTCTGCAAAAAATGGAGGATCAGAAGAACAAATGTGCCATAAATGATCCTCCTCTGTATCTAATAAGTTCTGTTCCTTACCTTTCTCTTTTTGTTGTATTCATTTATGTTCTTTCTTCTACAAGTCATAATTTATATGTAGTAGAATAGGTATCTCAATCCGTTGCTTAAACCCTTTTTGCTTATTTACCGTGCAGCAATGTCATTATCTTTTGTCTTGAGCAATGGAAACGTTGGTGGCACTGCTTCCATAGAACATAAGTTTGTTTATACTTCTTGTTGTTAAGAAACTTCATGCCTATTGTCAAATTTTATAAGCTCTCATTGTACTGATCTGGGGTGCACATTTCTGGAAGTTGTCTCCTTTCTGTCTAAGAATAGAGGTGGTTTTGGAAAGAAAATTGTATGTTGTACCAGCAGATGTCAAGGCATTGTATCTTAAAAGACCTCGATTAGGGTGTTGTGGTGTTATCTAGTAATAAATAGGCACTTGACGCCTAGGAATTGGCCTATCTCATCACATGAGCGAAAAGCCTACTTGTCTCCTATGGCAACTATTAAGTGTAATATTTGCCATTGTGGGGGCACATATGAGACACCAAATAAAAGATACAGCTTTTGTGTGGGTCTCATAAGGTGGTAGGACCCTTGGTTCTTCTAATTGACACAAAGATAAGCACAGCGGCGGTTCTGAATTTGAACTCCAAAATTTATATATTTTTCTTTAAACTTAGACCCAAAAAATATGCATTTGTAGTGGGTTGCATTACATCTGCTAAAGTGACAAGAAGTTGGACAAACAAGGGGACATCTTAGCTCCAAAATGACAACAACTTTTAAGGCCAGCGAAAGCTCTCAGTTTTCCATTAGCACTGCTTATGCAATACATCCTCCTTGCCCTTTTTTAGAAAGAATTTTGTCAAAAAATTATCAGACATTTTGGGTGAGGCTGGAAATAGACGATACCGCTTATACCGACCCATGGCATGGCCCGGAGTGACCATTTTTCTTTTTTGACCTATACAAGACAAGTTGTTTAGATTTCGGATTCGATTTTTATGTATGACAAAACAAATCTTGAGAGAGTTTTATTTTTAAAGAGTTGAATTATGTTTAAATTGGATTTAATTCGGATCAATGTGATTATTAAATATTGATAATTAAAAAAAAAAAAGACAAGTCTATAAATGGTATGACTAAAATATTCAGGCTTGGCTTTTTGGCCTTATAAGCTGTCCTATTTAAAATCATTTGACAGAAAAACTGTATATTACTTTATAATATTTATATAATTTTATACAAAATAAAAATAAGAGAAATTTTAAGTCAGAGAAAAACCCAAATCCCGACATTTCCTATAATGTATTAGGCAATTAGCCTATTTAAGGTATTAAAGGCCTTAACTTGCTGGCATATTTAAGAATCTTTTTGTGAAATCAAATGTTTAAATAGGGTAACAGGACAGATTGATTTTTTACAAACAAGATAGCCCGAGTTTAGATTTCGGCCTGACTTCTGCTAACCGGTCATGTTTCAACCATTTTATTTTTCCTTTTGGTTTATACGGGCCGATATCTAGATTATACCGATTAAATCGGTCTAAGTACCGGGCCTTTTATAGGATTGACTTTTTTAAATTATTTTTTTTCATTTCTACGATTTAAATTTAAGATTTCGAATTAAGAGATAGAACACCCGATCATTCAATTTAAAAGAGTTTGGTAGGTTTCAACCAACTTTTTACAATGTAGGCCTAGTATTTTTTTTAATCAATCAGTATTTGAATCATATTTTGATTAATAAGGTTTGAATTTATTGGGCTCATTTTGGGGTTAAACTCTTTTAATATAAATTTTTTTATCCTTAAATTTTAAAATTAAAATTTAATTAAGGGATTTACTACGTTTTATCTATCAGAAGGACTTTCCCTTGGTACAGGCCTAGTTTCTTTTTAAGGTAAAGCTTGGCGTGGCGTGCCCTATTTCCACCATTGTCCTCGGGCGAAGCCAAGATCTTTCCCAATGAAAGTTTGAATAAAAAAATTCATTCATACACTTTTAGCAGCATTTTAGTAATTTGCCACCAATTTTTTTTAAAACAAAAAACATTAAAAGTTTAAAAATACTAAAATTCTTTAAAATATTGTTTGTTTTTTAAAAAAATTAAAACCTATCCTTCCTACCGATACCCACTCTCCTTTGTTGTTTGTATTTCGCCTCTATTATAAATTTTTGGCTCCAGTCCTCGTTCTTAGTTCAGATAAAATTAGTATGAGATTAGATATTTTTCATTTTTTGTCAAAGGAAAAATCTTGTTCTGTGCTTTTTCGGAAAATTAAAATTAGTTTAACTAAAATTTGATATAACCTGCGAAATGTTATTAATATAATGATAATTTAAATAATTAAGAATTTTGAAATTTTACTATTTTAATAAAATTTTTCAAACAAAATAGAATTCAGCTTAACAATTTTTCAAACACCACCGATAATCTATGATTAAACAAGAAGTTATTAAATACTACTAAGAATATATATATTTTTAAATCCCTTCTATCTTCTATGTTATACCCATTTTGAAATTTAATCTTCAATCCTATTTAGTATGTTAAATATGAGAAAACAAAATAATAGGGGAAAAAAAAAAAAGGTTCCCGCCAACACAAGATTTCAAAATTGAAATATCGATTCTTGCGGCCAGGGCAAGCCAACGGTCATATACTCCTTGTTAAGAAAAAACGCAGGCTTCATATTCCAAGAACCAGGTCTCATCAATCATCTCTCACTGAAATAGAAATTGTTTGCACAGATCTCATAATCAGATTTGCTCCTCCATGGCTCAGTTCTTAAGCAGGTGTGCGAACTTGGAGACTTCAAACTTCATCTCTTTGTTACTTCCTATCTTTCTCCCCTTGTGATCAGTTTTTTCTTCTCATGAACTTCTGATTTGGGTTTATTGTTTTAATTTTGATTCCAGGTTTTACGCTTAATTTGGGAGTCTAAAAAGAAAAAAAAAGAAAGTTAGAAAAGAAAAAAAATAAAATGATAAAATTTTCTTTTTATTTTATTTGAGAGTTTTACGTTTAGTTTGAGAGTGTAGGAGGAAAGAAATAAAAAAAAAAAAGAATATTTTCCTTTTATTTTGTTTGAGAATTTAAAAAAATATATATATAAAATTTATTTAAAATTAAATATTTATCTATCATCTTTCAAAAATAAATTCGATTTATTAAAAAGCAAATGCGAGTGATCTTTTTTTTTTATTCTCATTTTCTTTTTACTTTTGAAACAAATTTTATTTTATACTTTTAACAATAAAAAATTATCTAATTTCATTTTTTTTCGTTCCACGTGAAACTTACAAAAAAATATACAATCGCTTTCTCTTTTAATCTCCTCTCTTCTTCCCGAATCCATCCATCCAAATGCAATGTTAGAGTTTTGTGACTTGGTGACTAAATCTGAGTATTTGTGATTTGGGTTTATTGTTTTGATCTGGGATCTGGGGAAATGTTCACTATTCAGCAACCAACGTGCCAGCTCCACAGCTGCGCAGCCAGTGTTCTCATACTCGTTTGCTCGAATCCGACTTTTTTTTTTTTTTTTTTTTTTGATTTTTGGGGCTTTTGGGGTTTTGTGACTCGGTGATTGAATCTGAGATTGCTTGTGATTTGAGCTTATTGTTTTGATCTGTACTCTTTAATGGTTTTGGGGGGGGGGCAGGGCTCTTGGGGTTTTGTGACTCCATGATTGAATCTGAGATTGTTTGTGATTTGGACTTATTGTTTTGATCTGTGCTCTCAAAATTAATGGTTGGGGGGGGGGGGGAGGATTTAGGGTTTTTGTGACTCCGTGATTGAATCCGAGAATGTTTGTGATTTGGGTGGTCCAAACAAAAGGACGTTCATCAAGTTCTTAATATGCATCACAAGTATATTGAAGAGCAAAGTACTGGAAGACATTGTGATGATATGCCCTCTTCAAATGGGTGTCTCTGATGCTACCCAATCTCACATTAGAGTTGTATCAAATGTTGATGCAGATGATAATGTGGTTCTCGATGACATGGAGATGCAAGCAGAAGGAGTTTCATTCTTGTCTGATTATATGATGGGTGCAGATGATATTTCATCAGATTGCCTTTAGTTATTTTCCTGGGAATATGTGCACTGACCTCTTGGAAGTACAATTGGAAGATACAGATTTCTTTGGGTGTTTTCCTGACATTCTTGACAGTAGGAGACGATTGGGGAATGGAATTTAATCTAAATTTGTTGATCATTTGCCTGGAATTGGATTTCAGGACGTTGTCGGACAGCTTGACGAGGATACCCCTGTTTATTTGCCTAATAATGTTGATTTTGATGGTATGGTGGGACAATCTGCTACTGAGATCTGATCAAATCATGTAACTTTGATTTTGCTTTTGATCTCTCATATGAGGAAAAGTTTTTTGATTGGTGAAGTTGTTGTCGACATTGATTTATAGTTTCTTCAACGTATTGCTTATACAAATGAATACTGAAATGACATGGCAATGATTCCACAAGACTTATTCATAGAGTTTCCATTTATATATTACTGTTGTTGGATAAGCCATGTTTTGCACCCTATTGCACCATAAACAGGGCATGAATTCCCTCCCCTGTCCTGTGTATTATCGAAACATTCGACTCTTGAAGAGTTCTTTGAATCAGTTAGTATGCCTAGGTTATTATTAGTAGAGTGAATGACTTCCTCTGAAAAATAATGTGAGGACCTGGTTTTGAGTCTTGGATTGAGTTTGACTCTTATTAGACCAATATTTTGCTGCAGTTGTATTGTTTTCTAAATAGCCATGTACACATTTCACCTGGTCACAAGTATTACTTCTATGCGTTAAGATCTCATTGTGAATGATATCAGTGAGGAATTGATCATAAACAGTCTCACCTGCCTTCATCTAAAGCAGTCATAAACTCTGGTCGTTAGCAACACTCAAGCAGTGGAAAGGACAACTGAATGGGTTGCCTATAATTATATATGTTGGGGGTGGAAGAGCAGTTTTCCCACATAGGTTAATGAAAATAACTAAAGCAGAAAATGGGCCAGACAAGGAGTCTTTCAAGTTCCTCTTCTGTAAAGAGACATTGGAACGTGCACTCTACTGAAGTAAGAACAAGTAACATAGTAGCAGCAGTGCTCCACAGAGTGCTCGAAGAAGCAGTACATTGTCTTCCAGCATTGCCGAGGGGCCCAGCAGTATGTGTCCCATTCTTCACAAAAGTGAAAAATATAGAAGTTGGAATTCAGTACATATACCATATATAGTTGGACAGAGCTAACCAAAGGAATGTTGTGCGACAATCCGCCAATTCACTGACATCTTGCATAGTGTTGGAAGTAACCCATGAGAAATATATACTCCTGCCCATATGGTTAGCTGAAGCATGGAAGGGTAAATCTCGTAAAGAAGCATTCCGCCAAAAGGCCAGGTCGTACAATCTCTGAAGTACAAAGAAGTGTCCTTAGTTCTCTACAGACATAACATGGATTGTGTCAGAGCTCAATGATGATGCAGCATCCACTAAAACCAGCTGCACAGTCTCAATGGGCCCTTCATAACTAGTGCGAATCTGTGCTTCCAAGTTCTTCAAAGATACTTCGAGTTTAGGCTTTCTCGCTGGAAAACATTCTCTAATAGCAGTTTCTGCTCTTCCGTAGCTATTAAATTGCTTTAACCATGCTGGAAAGGGCCTATTGCTACCACAAACGGCTCATAGGCTTCTATATTTATGTGGAGTTGCAGCATTATGATGATTAAAGGAGGCCCTGAGCTTATTGCCATTCCTCTAGACGGGTATACTGGAATAGCGCATTGGCAAACGTCAGTAGAGAAGAAGGTTATTTGTGCACAACTTCACTCTCAAAAAGGCCTTTGTGTGTCTCAGCAATCATCAGAAGACCGTGTTAAAGAGAGATGCTGCGGTTCAAATACCGAGCTGAAGAAACCAGGTGGGTATATATTACATGAGTAAATTGCATCTCCAGTTCCTAAAGTTTACCTCATTTTTATAAATTAGTCCTACAGTTAAAAATGTTATCTTGTAGTGTTCAAACTTTAAAAAGTGTAATGACTTAGTCCTTCCGTTAATGACGACGACAGATTAGCGATTAACTGATGACGTAACATGACGTTATAATTGACATGGCTGTACAAACGATATGTCAATGCCAACTCAGCTCATTCAACACCTTGTCTAGCCACATCAGCAAAAATGCTTACGTGACATTGCCGCCCTGTCATTTTGTTGACGTGGCTCTACCACGTCAGTACAGTGGGGGCATTATCATCAATCCACATTGCACTATGTATCTTTACCTTTTTAACCTTTCATTTATGCTCGTTAGAAAGTATTTGTTCTACTCGATAGAGAGACAATACAAAAGAATACGATTTTAGTGACGGAATTTAGTGACAGAAAAAATTCGTCGCTATTTAGCGACAAAAACGGAAATCGTCGCTAATTAGTGACGGCTTTAGCGACGAAAAATAATCCGTCTCTAATTAACGACAGAAAAAACATTCATCGCTAATTCGCAACGGATTTCAAATCCATCGTTAAATTTAGCGATGGAAAAAGATATCCGTCATAAATTAGCAACGGAAAAAATATCCATCGCTAATTAGCGACGAATTCAAATCTGTTCCTAAATTTAGCGACGGAAAAAACATCCGTCGCTAAATATAATTTTATATCTTTATTAAAGATAATTTTATAATTCTATTAAATATAATTTTGTGCTTTTATTAAATATAATTTTATATTTAGTATTTTTGTTAAATTAGAAAAATATATTTTTAATGGTAAGAGTTAAAAAGAAAGTAAAGAAGTAAAAATATATATATATATATATCAGATATGTTAATATGACATAGTGGTTAAGAGTATTTCAAATAACCCCTTAAATCCGGATTCGAATCTAGGTAAAAGCACAATTTCTGGAAAAAAAAAAAAAAAAGCAGGAGGTGGGCATGCACGTGCGGGCAAGGGCTGACAGGGTGCAGGCATGAGCAGGCACGCCATAGGGAGCCAGGGCGGTGGTGGGTGATCGTCGGCGGGCGGGCGGGTGGGCCCTATAAATAAAAATATTAAATGTAAAATTTAACGACGGAAAAAATATCCGTCGCTAAATTTAGCAACGAAAAATATTATCCGTCGCTAAATTTTTGTGATGCATGATTGACGACGGAAATTTTTCCGTCACTAATACGTTTAGCGATTCTAAAATTTCCGTCACTAAATCCGTCGTTAAACTCTTATTTTTTTATAATGAGAGAGAGAGAGAGAAATGGAAGTCTGAGGATGCAGTTTGTGTGATTTCTCTCAATCTACATTTCTCTTGTACTCTCAATGTTGTCTAAGGTGTGAAGATTTCTCTTACACTCTCTTTGTCTCTCTCTCTCTCTCTAAAATTTTTGGGTTTTGAAATGGAAGATCCTCCGTTGATATATAAATGTGATCTTGATGCTATCTTAGTGATTTCATGGACCTCTCGAAATCCTTCACGGAGGTTCTACGGTTGTCCTAACTTTTGGGTAAGTTTATAATTTTTTATTTTTTTTTTCCACAGAGGTTCTACGATTGTCCTAATTTCATGGACCTCTCCAATATAGGATGAGAATGCTTGTGATTTTTTCCAATGGTATGATCCACTATTGTCTGATCGAGCAATTGAGGTCATCCTAGAACTGAGAAATAAAATTTAGGAGAAGACAATAAGTAGTTTTGTGGTAGTTGATTTTAACATGAGAATGGCGGCAACAAATAGCATGATTGAAAGGCTAAAGGAGGAAAATCAATATCTGACATTGCAAAAGTTAGAGATGGAGGACATTTGTTCCAAGATGAAGAAGAGATTCAAAGGCCGCAAAAGAATGGTATTCAAAGGCAACAATGTTTTGGGGTTAGATGTGTCTGGATAGTTATTATTATAATTTTCATAGTTGCTCTCATGTTTAAAAATGAAAGTAGTGGAAACTCTGTTTTGTCTTTACCTGGAAAATGTAAATTGTTGTTCGATTGAAAAGGAATGAATGAAACAAAGCAGTTCAAAAACATGCTACTTGCTGGATTTCAATTCAGAAGGGAAAAATGCTTGGAACCATCCTATACCAAACGACTAATACAATATAAAAAGAATGGAGTGTATCCTGTAATATTTAAAAATGAATGGATATCATCCTGATACAATATAAAAAAAATGGATATCATCCTGTACCAAACCACTGATACAACATTGTGTACCAATCACAATTTCTGTTAAAAAATAAACATCATCTTGTAATGTTTAAAAATGAATGGAAATTCAAAACATTCATTTAAAATACAGAACAACATATAAGCTAAACCATTCACAATATAGGCTGAACATTCAAAATCTCATACAACATCCTCAGAGAATAGCAATTACAGTTCTTAGTTTCAATTCTTGAATTACAATTTCAGTTCTCAGAACATTCAAATGTTTGGATTACAATTTAAGTTCTTGCCAAAAATATTACAAACTCAGACAACATACAAGCTTGCATTGCAATCTCATACAACTGCTTGGAACCATTTTGAGATGAACTAGCTTGACGCTACAATAAATGAAGAGATGAATCAAAAGAAAAAATAATTATTAAACTATCACAATTTCAGTATTGAGGATAATAAATAAAATTACCTTATCCTTGTATGACCTCTTGTTGTGTCCAATTCCCTTGCATATGGTACACTTGATTTTTGAACAAACTCTCAATAGACGATGGAGATCTTTTGTTGGAACTTCAGTGGCCTCTTTGCGCCTTTTCCTTGATGGCCGCCTAGGTTTCCTTTTGTATATTGGAGGTAACAATGTTGGCACATCATTTTTGTCCCATGTATTGGGTCCATTGCAAGGATAGATAATGGAACCATAACATTCAGCATAGACAGAGGGGGAATAGCAACTGGACACATATTTCTCAGGCTCATCCTTTAATGCAAAAATGCAGCTAATTGCATGAGGATATAGAATGTCACATAATTCTTATTTCCTATAACTGCATGTTTTATGATCCAAATCTATAATATATTTGTTCTTAAAATTTGAAACTTCATAAATTCTACCACCAGCCAATAAAGGAAACTAATATTTGCTCTGTTTCTTCAAACTCTATAGCTTTTCTTAAATGACAGGACAAATTTTATTTTTAAAAGATGAAATCCTAATTCTATTTTCACTAAACTTGGTTATCAAACCAGTTCTAATAAACTCCAATAAACTAATGACAGACAACTCTATTGCTTTCAATATTTTTGTATTAAATGACTCACATAAATTATTCACTAATATGTCACATTTACTACATACAGAAAAGGCTGATCTTGTCCATGTTTTCCTCTCTTTCTCCATCAACTAAGCATAAGCTCTTAGGTCTGTTCTTTGGATTTCTGTCATGGCTCTCAGAAATTCAGCCTCATATATAGCCTTACAACAGCATAAAACATGTTTTTCAATTTTAAGTAGGGGAACTGCTTGTGAAAGTTATTATAACCTATGCTCAAAATGGGGGGATAATACTTAACTTGTATTTATCAATCCCTGGAAGATAGGACAATACATATGTTTAGTATACAACATCTTTTACCTTCTTTACCCATCTTTTTGCCAACCAAGCAACTGTTACATGTTTGTTCTTCCATAACTTTGTACAAGTATGTGTAGACCTATATGTGACCAGTAAAGCTGTCTTCTCATGATCACATAATTTCTTTGCATATACCAACCAGTCATAACCTTCAACACGTCCCATCCTAACTCTAGACTTGTCATTTTTAATAAATTTCGAGTTCTTCCCATTGTAAATAGCGCTATCTCTCAACACTAGCTTAAAATAGTCCAAACTCTCAAATATTTGGTTCTTCCTCAAGTCTATATTCCTAAGGTTGCAATCCTGCTTGAACTCCTCATAACTCATTCTATCCCATTTCAGCTGCATCCCTTTATCATCACTATCAATGTCAGAAATAATGTAATTTAGATATTCTTTATTTTCCATAGAGGGATCATTCCAATCATTAAAATCTACAGGAATATCCTCATCTTCAAAGTCATCCAAGCCCACGGCAATATGATTCCTATTACTACCAAAACGGTCAGCCCCTTCATTATCACAATCACTATTTTCAAATCTGAAACTTAAGACACTGTTTTCAGAATCAGAATCAGAAACTAAATTTTCAAAATCACACATCTCAAATTGGCTAACTTGCATCGCTTCTACCTCCTCTTTAAAAATATTTTCATCAACAAAATTAGTCTCGTCTATCCTGTGCTCTATGTAGAAATAAACTTCCTTATTTATTTTTAATTTTTCATCTAAATATTCCAACAAATCAGTATCATTAAAAAATTCATAGAAGTCATCTCCATCAATTTTTACTGTCTTTACAAAGTTTTATAACCTAATTCTACTACCATATGTTTCAATTCAAGTAGAGACATCTTATCTATATCACAATTGTCAAAATAGATCAACTCTCCGCCTTTATATTTTTCAGGTCCTTCAAATTTACCCCCGTGATGAACTACAACAGTAAATTTAATGGAATCCATATCTAATAATGCAATAAATTTAATTGGTAAATTAACTGTGAACCAAAATATAAATTTAGTGTTAGTTGGAATATAATTGAAATATGAACAATACAGTTGTTAAAAGAAAAAGAATAATTTAAAATCTCAATTGAAATCTTAAATTTGAAACCCTAAATTAGTAAACCATAATTGAAATCCTAAATCGAAACACTAAATTGAAACTCTAAATTAAAACCATTCGTAGGACCCATGATCTTAAATTAGAACCCCTAAAATTGAAACCCTAAATTTGAAATTGAAATTCGGGATTCAAACCCTAATTTTCAAATCTAATTCGATAACCCTAATTTCAAATCAAATCCTAAATTACTAAACCCCAATCAATTAATTTTTTGAATACTGATTTAAATCTCTAATTTCAAAGGCTGTTTTAAAATCCTAATTTCAAAAACTAATTTCAAACCCTAACTTTAAACCAATGGTTTAAACGACATTCGAACCCATTTGTAGGACTTATTTTTGAAAAACCTAAATGTAAAAATAAAAATAAACAGTAACACGTAATAGATCTAAGCGTTAGATTACATATCTTAAAGGACTTCTTTGGCCTCGCCTTACTATCTGATGATTGAAACCATACCTTCGGGACCACAAAATCAATCGACGTCTCCATCAATGCAACAATTTGTTTTCTTTCGACACAATAATCTCTCTCTCTCTCTTAAGCTTTCTCTCTTTCTCTCTCTCTTTGATAGACTAAAGAAAGCGAAAGGATTTCTCCTTTCGAGAATATGAAACGATAAAAAAAACCCTAGTGTTACATTGTAATGCAGATTGATGATAATCCCCCTCCAATTGTGTTGACGTGGCAAGTCACATTAGCAAAATGATAGCGTGGCAATGTCACGTCAGTGTTTTTGTTGTCGTGATTAGATGAGGTGTTGAATAAGCTGACTTGACACTGATACATCAACATCCATACAACCATATCGATTGTCACATTATGACACGTTATCAGTTAATGGCCAGCCTATCGGCGTCATTGACGAAAAAACCAACTCGTTATATTTTTTGAAATTTGAAAATTACAAGATAACATTATTAACCGTAAAGAGTAATTTATGAAAATAAGATAAACTTTAAGGATTGTGCATTTAATTTACTTTATATTACATTGTCCGCTCTGCAATGACTTGAAGATCTTCGCGTTAAATGACTTTTGGGACACGGTGTGGTGAACCCCAACAAGCTTTACTTTTCTAGTAGGGTTGGCTACAAATTTTAAACTATAAAATACAATTCGACACATTCGCATTGATTAACAATACCACAAGTTTAAGAATTTTCTTTGCATTGGAAAGTAAAATCCATCCATTATTTTTATATAATAATAGGTTTTATTTCCAAAATAAAAAAAAAAAACCAATTTCTCTAAATTTAATGTTAGGGTTGCACAAATTTTATGTTTTCCAACGTTAAGAGGGGCCAATGCTACTATTGTTGTTTTAACTAATGCATATGATGTGGTCTATAGTTAATATAGATAGAGGGAGGGAGAGAGAGAGAGCACGCGTTCGGTGTTGGCGTCAGGATAAGAATATGCGTCCTTGTATAAACATTTAACCCCGAAAACTCAACAACCTCCCATTTTTAAAATTAGAGAGAGAGAGAAAGAGAGAGAGAGAGAGAGAGTTGAAGAGAAATGGAAGGTGTAACAGAGGGAGTGAATAACATAGACATATCATCAGATACTTCTCAGAAGAGAAGCCGCATCCAAGTCTCCAACACCAAGAGACCCCTCTTTTTCTATGTTAATCTCGCCAAGGTACTCTCTCTCTCTCTCTCGATTGTGATAGTTGTTTGTATTCCAAGATGAAATTTCATAGAAGAGTCAGTCTCATTATGGGATTAACAAGGAGATTTAAACGTCATAACAAAATCACAAGTTTAAAACCCATTTAACAAAATTTTGAAAAAAAGAGAAAACATTAAAAGTTTCCAAATTAGGAATCCGAAACAAGTTTGTTTAGTCATGTGGGACCTAAAATTGAAGCAAGTAGATAAAAAAAAAAAAAAAGGAATGGCCCTTTATGGCCTTTTGCATCAGAAAAAAGTGTGAAATTTAGGGTTGGGCAAAACAAAGATAAAATTGTCGGTTTTTTAAACCCCATAATGTGCAAAAAGTGACCATCTGCATCTCCCTATAAATATGTTTATAATTTCTCTGTCAGCATGTCCCATGTTGTGTCATGTCTACTGTTTCATATTTGTGTCCGTGCTACATAGATGGATATAGAGTTCTTAAATAGGTTTCCTCCTATTAAGTATTTAGGGTCATAGAGTTGTAGCTTCCATTTTGAGCAATTCACTTTTAGAAAAACATGGAGGCTGCATCTGATGAAGTGGGAGTTTGCTTCTCCAGGTCGAGTTTTACTCTACCAGAGGCCTAGAGGCCCAAGGAGAGGCTCACCAAGGCAAAGCCTAACAATCCACGCCTCACCATAGAAAAGATGTAATCTTGATGCATGAAAAATAAATAGGAATCGAATGATATAGATTAAGGATTGAGTTATTTTCATCATTTAGAATGCAAGAGACGGCCCATTACAGTTTCAATACAAGTTCAGCTCCTGTAGAGATTGGATATGTGTTTTCTCCCCATGCTATCTGCCCATTCTAAATAGTGAAGATTTTGTGCTTGTGGTTTTCAGTTGATGCATTCTGTCAGAGGAGCAAAAGCCGTTTAAAGACATCCCTTAATGCACTCCATAGATGTTCATGCAAAGGACTATATTTCTCTTGGGTGTTAACTAGCTTGGTAATGTCTCTTGGGATAGTACTTAAGATCTATGTTTGAATATCGCCTAGAGTAGAGTTAAGGGGGTTTGGGTAGGACGATGGACATTTGGGCTAAGATGCCTTTAGACAAAGAAAGGATTATCTTTCTCTAGAATCATAAGAAAATGTAAGAGAAAATGATCCCTTAGTATATTCTAATGTTTGACCATGCAAAACTATCGTATTGTTAATATTACCATTCTTTTTCTACAATTAGAAATTTAAAAACATGGAAATAGCCTTTCTTGTTGTAGCGATAAGGTTGCATACAGCTAAACCCTCGTAGATCCTGCAGTTGTGTGCCTTTGTTATTCAAGGTTACCATGAAAGTAGAAAAATCTACCCTTCAAAATCTTCTATCTAAGAAAAAACACATCCATTGTGTTTGCTCATCTTATAATCGGATCTGAGGCAATGACTCCTCAAATGTCGAGCTACAAGAAAAAATGATATATCATGCTCCTTTTTAACGTGTGCTTGGTTTATCCTTTTGCAGAGATACATGCAACAGAGTGGAGAGGTGGAGCTATCTGCTCTTGGAATGGGTAATTTTATGGACTTTTTCAACGTTTTATGCTGTCCCTTTTCATCTAGTGATCAGTTACTTCCTTTTGACTGTAAAGATGGGTTGCTTATATTCTGATTAAAGGATTCCACAATTTGTCCCCTTCAAATTCTGAAATGACATTGAAGAGAAAAAACCTAGGTAGGATTTGCAAATATATATATATATATATATATTCCTTATGGAAATCAGGCTACTTTCATGGGACCATTGAGACCACAAGTTTTTCCAGTAAAATGTAATGACATTCACCATGGCAGTTTTTGACATTCCTCATAAACTGTGCCCAAAAATGAAAAAAGGAGTGGGGGAGAGAGAGAGTGTGTGTGTGTGTGAAGAGAAGTATTTGATATGACCAAATACAGAGTGTGAAATTAGCACATTTGAAAGAGTTGGGTGACATAAAAGCACTTGCAATATGACCTGTAAAGATAGATCTCTGTGGCATGAGTTACAAAATTAAGATATCTAAGCAAGTAATCTTTGTTTTCATGTAATGGTAGTATTTTTCGTTGATAACTTTGATGACATGAAATTGAACTCTTCGATCAATGTCTTCTTCTTCTTCTTCATTTTTTTTTAATAGCTATGACTTTGCATATCATAATTCTATGTTTCTGAAAGGCTGATATGTCTTTCTTTGACAGCTATTGCTACAGTTGTCACTGTTGCTGAAATACTGAAGAACAATGGACTGGCTGTTGAAAAGAGTGAGATGTTCCCTTCTACCTTTTTCGATTGTAAGCATGTGTGCTCAAGACTGACAAACTTGTATCTGTCATATATAGGGATTGCCACTTCTACGGTAGACATGAGGGACAGTGCAGGAGGGCGACCAATCCAAAAGGCAAAGGTAGTTTGTTATGTCTCGTCATTAGTATAGTTCTCCTCGGATGCTTAGCATAGTGAGGCTAAATTTTGAGTGATTTGGGAACTTTAGGTCAATCCACATGGTATGAGAGAAATCTCTTTAATTGAATGCTCTGAAAGAGATTGATTGGCATATTTAGGACTCCTGAGAGTGAGCCCACTTTGTAGATCAATTTCACTTGATAACTATGATAAGACAACCTTTTTTTCTTTTTGATTTAATTGAACCCACTAGCTTTATTTTCAAAAAGTCTTAAGCATGGCTGATACACTAGTAAACCATAAGATGTCGTGTATCTTCGGATCCTGCTCCATCTGCAGCAGCCAAAGGCATGTATAGGGCTTCATGTACCGCATTTAACAATCTGGTCATTGATATGTTGGACTTTCCTGCAGTCATAATTGTTGACATTGGTGTCCAGATCAATGAACTGACTATTCAACAATTCATAAGGTGATAAGACCAGTACAAAATCCCAATTCAGTGCTATAAGTCATCCTAGAAACCCAACAAGTCAATCCTATGTGGAATTTCAATGTCAACAGGTAATTATTGCTGATCAGGAGAGAGAGTCTTCTCGTCCAATTTGTATATTCCAGAAGCCGTTTTGGGAATTTTTTTTTCTTTTTTTTTTTTGCTCCATAGGGCAACTGCTCAGGATTGGTTGCTGATATGAATTATCTTGTTTCAATGTGATAATACCTCAGCGATCTAAACTGTGTGCAGAAAAAGTAGGCAAAAGTTAAAATTTAATTCATAAGCTTTAACATTTATCTTGCTTTCTTGCAGATTGAAATATTGCTTGGGAAGACGGATGATTTTGATGAAATAATGGCAGCAGCTGCGGAAGAAAGGGATGTGGGAGAAGTTGAGGAGCATAGTTAAAGCAATTTGTCTGCAGGAATCTTGATCCATGTGTTACTGCTTTACATCCATCCGACCTTTTGTATCAATGGTGTGATCCGTCCTTTTGTAGTTTTTAGTGGTGGTGAAAAAGTAGTCATGTAAAAAGAAAACAGAAAACTGAAAAGCTTGCCAAGCAGCATTAAATTCTCTCTCTCTACTGTTCTGCAGTTGTCCAACCAGAATCCCTTTCACACCGATGTACTGTGGATCTAATGACAATACACTGTTCTCTTAATAAGAAGATCTGAGATTTGAATTTTGAAAATAAAAGCACAAGTAACAAGAGAATCGGTTTTTAAATTAGATTCCACAATACTGGATTGGTCGGATACTCCGGATACAATTGGTTAATATAAAAGAAAAAAACAAAAATCTCTCTCATTCATCAGGTTACATTTGTTGAAATGGTATGGGACTGGACCACAGGAACGGATTCTTAGGAAGCTCAAAAATCAACCTAATAAGAGGAGAAGCTCCTTTCATTCGACAACCTTTCATTGGACAAAGAAATTTCCAAGATTAAATAGGTTTAACTGTGAAAATTTATTCCTCGTCAGAAGGCAAAAACTGTGTCCCATCATTTAAGGGTCTAAAATCCAAATGGTTATTTCTAGCAACATAAGGCTTCCTGAAACAAAAAGAAATTCATATCTCAATACCAGGGAAAAGATATCAAATAATTTGTCCACATAAATAACTATCCAATTTGGTTCCCTATTCGAAGTTGCAGACTGCATTTAACTCAATCCCAGTTTCATTCATTCTTCATCATCATCTTTCTCAACAAGTATCCTCTTGCAAGCTTCATAGCACATGAATGAAATACCAGCAGCTGGTACCAATTTCACGCAGCTTGGACCAAGCCCTTTATAAAGACCTTGAATACCTTCCTGTTCAAGAATGCTCGCAAGTGCATGAAGTACATTCCTGTAGACTTGTCTTCCACTCAAGGCACCTACTTGCATGTGCTTCCTAGCAACTTCCAGCGGGAAAGTTGCACTGCTTGAAATAGCACCAGCTGCAGATCCTATCAAAAGAGTTTCAATGTTGCCAATCTTTTCTTGCTTGAAAACTTTCCGATAAGCTTTCCTTAACGTATCATATGCAAAATAATTGGTGGCTGCATATGGAACTACTCCAATTAGACTAGCGGCTAGGCCTCTATACAGTTCTCCAGGTCCACCTTCTTGTAATATCTTAAAGAAAGCATCTAATAGACCATCATAAACTCCTCTCTGCAAAATTAAGCAAGCCATGCTAAATTTTAGCTGAAAACAATGTTCTAGATGTTGAAGATAATAGTAAGGATGTCAAAAGTTGGGTGTGTTTCTAAATTCACCTGAACTGTTAATCGAGTTTTAAGCAACTCCAGAGGATATGTGACCAATGTGGAGCTCACTCCAGCACAGGCACCAGCAACCAGAGAAGGAGGGATAGGAATCTTGGGCTCTTCACCAGGTTTTGGACTCAAGGCCTTGTTAACAGTATCAAAAGCAAACAGCTGGGTGGAAAAAAAATGGCATTAAAGAAAGAAGGCCTTTTACCAGAAAATCAATTAGTTCGTGACAGCTTAATATGATAATTCTTTCCTTAATATGATCACTCTTCCCTTCTCTGATATTGGTAACATGAAAATGTCATTACCATGCAACAAATCTTCACAACAGCTTTGACAACTGTAAAGGGGCCACTTCCCTTGGCCATCTAGGTAAAAAGCACATTTAAATCCCTCGATCTTTTTTTCTGACTCCCCACCCAAAAAAAAGGAGGTAAAAAAAAAAGGAAACAAATGATGATAGTCCAGAAAAATCCAAGAGCCAAAAACTCAGACCTAATGTAACATTTCAAAAGCATCCACTAGAGTATACAAATTATTCATAGTTTCTTTTTCAAAGAGAAATTACTCAAATAGGGGTTTTTAACACATTTTTTATTACGATGATGTATACCATACAAGGTCCTCTCTTACTCTAATTAAACCTTCCAATCGAAAGTAAATTAACCTCCCCTAGAAGTCAACACCACAAAAAAAAGGCGTAATATTCACATAAATGGGCTCTATTCCTCAATTTTTGCAAAGCTGACAGAAATAATCTCCTACCATCTGATTATTACAATCAAAATACTTCTCTATCTTTATACATATAAATCAAGAACATTGTTCATAATATATTTTTAGAGACTAGGTCCTGTGCCCAATTACCTTCCCCAAGGGTAAGAAGAATCTGAAAAGAGCTACTCTCAATGAAGTATTACCTTTCCTCCATTGTGTAGTACCTGTAATTTATATTCACCTGCATCTTGTCTAGAATAACAGCTTTATGCTTAGCCTATCTATAATTTTAATACCACCAAGTCTATACCATCTTACAGGGACTATAATTGCTTTCATTCCTCTATAAGCAAACTTCTACCATGTGCTTGTTTCTCTCTACCACCAAGTCTCTGCTCAAATTGCTTTCCTTCTAGTTCAGCATTATGCTTTGCCCAGATATTCGTTTCAGAAGTTGTTTCTTTTTCTACATCATAGCACCAAGTCCATACCACCTTACATGCACTATAATTTTTTTCCTCTATGAGCAAAGTTCTATCATGTACTTGTTTCTCTCTGCCAAGTCTCTGTGCCGCAAAACGCTTTCCTTCCAATTTTCTAGGAACCTTCCAGTAAAACCTTTTGAACCAATTTCAGTAGAAATGCATTATCTTTCATGTGTTCATTTTTACTAGAATCAAATTTTTAGATTCAAACCTGCACTTTTGGAATCTATTTTTCCTATTATCCTGACATAATAACTATGTTTAAATAACCTGTATGAATTGCAATATTAACCACTTTCTTAGTTTAGAAGAATATATAAACAGATCCATATGTTCATATATATATATATATATGCATGAATTATGGAGGAACAAAAAGGAATCTTTATAGAAAGCAATGAGTCATCACTGTGGATAGAGAGATTAAGAGTTGTGCTAGACAAAGACAAGATAATGTACTTGGGCCAATGGCTCATCAGCCTAAACATTTTAAATAGCTTGCCATCAAAACATTGTATCACTCACAGATACTCAGGCTTCTTTCACAAAACAAAGCATTTTTTGGATGCTATGATGCCCTTACCATCTCGGTCAGTTGAATTTATCACTTCGGAGTGGGGTTTTGTCTCTTTTGACTAGGTTTCACACAATGTTTACAGATCATGAATGGCATCACCCCCCAGTAGAGATATAGGTTATATAATGAAATAGTTTTGTCTTCAGTGTTAGAAAGAGAATCTAGAAGCAGAATACGCATTTATAGGAGTGGCCTCCTAATGACATATGGCTTTTAATAGGACAAGTTTTGATTCTTTGTCTAAGTTGGGATTATTATCACTCGGTGTCTTAATGTCCATTTAAGAGGTACTCTAGATCTAGATAGCACGAGAATCTGATTTCCACAGAGGTTATCTAGGAGTTAGAATTGGTAAATGGTTTCACTCCTTTCCCATGGTGTATTGCCATTGCTCAAACTTGTTTTTCGATTACACCATATGCTGAGAATCCTGCAGATGAGACTTCCAACATTATGAAAATGATGGGGGATTTAGTTCAGAGCAGTGGAGAGTGTAAGGGAGCATCTGGTTCAACTGGACGTGGTCTGCAAACACAACCCTAAGATAATTGGGGCATAGAGAAATTTGCTCTGAAAAAGAAAATTTTGGGCTAGTTTCCTAGGAGTGGAAATCTATTAGCACATTATAAGTCGAAGGAAACGTGATCTTTAACAGAAAGTGTGCTATTCCTTTTCCCATAAGTTCTTATAAATACAAAAACAAAAGCCAATAGAGTTAAAAGTTACAAGGGGATAAACATGGACAGCAATAAGAACAGAGCAAAAGGGGGATCAAAACAACTTGCTGTAACACTTGAGACACTTTGAATGAAAGACTCTCTCTCTCTCATTAAAAATGGAGAAAAAAAGAAGAAGATCAGAGGTGCATCTATGTGTTTCTTGAGCAAATGAAAAGTGACATCATGCGATTAGAGATTCCAGCACCATGGGGGATATCACCATACAGCGTAAGCAAAACTTGCACATCATAATAGCAATTGTTGAATGCATTCACTTTCAACTACGAAAGCAACAAAGTAGACAACTTTTAACACAGAACCAAAAGATGCAATTAGGGGACTTTAATAACTCCAAAGGTAACTATTAACAACATTTTATGTTTTATCAAATGAAATTTACTGACGAGGGACTCATAGCATGAGTTTGAGTCTTCCTAAGGTTGTCCATAAGCATGGGCCACTAAAAGCTATAAGTTACAAGAACTCCTGATTTAAGAAAGTTTCCAGATCAACTAATTCAATGAAGCACAGAGGCATAGGGGCATACTAACCAAAAAAAAAAAAAATCAGTATGTAGGAAAAAACACAGTATGCACATGTTTAGAAATACGTACGTAATATAGCAAGAGATACAAGTAAACATCAACAAATATGAGAAATCTGGCAATAACCCAAAATAAAGAAGAAAACCAATCACCTAAATTAAAATTGCTATTGAGCTTCATGTTGGGAGGTCCAACACGTTGGACCAGCAACTAACATGCGTTGAACACCAGATAACCACATCTACCATAGGAACACTATGTTAAATTTGAAAAGTTAAGCAAAAGCACCAATTCAACTGTTTAAAATAAAATTGAGCTCAGATTCTTTAGCTAAACTCTGAACATGGTTAAATGAGAATGCAAAGTTTGGAATCTCAATTTTTGCAATATTACTTAATCACGACCAATTTAGCCAACTCACACCAATTCAATGTTCCCAAGGACATGATATTAACTCTTAATTTCTTTACTAGAGTTGTTTCCTTTTCCCCCCTTTTGTCGTTTACAATTTCATTCTTAAGGGACAAAAAGAGATTTCAAAGAAGGTCTCAAGCTCAATAGCAGCACCTGTTAAACACATACTCCTAGCAGACATTGCAAGTGGTAGTAATAATGTTTAGGGGTTCCCCTTTATTTTAGCAGTCTAATTCTAAACAAGCTTTCAGGTCAGAAAGAAGATTCAAGAAATCGCATATGAAGTTAAACAAATAAACTGTGAGAAGACAAATCCAAAGTTTACCGTGCTAAAACTTGCACCAGAAATGTCACAATGACTACTTCCAACAAGTCAATCACCGATTTATGAGATAATGCAATGTAATCTGGTGTATTAATTCATCCAATCTGACTCTTTTAACAAACAGTTCCAGCAAAACATGGACAACTTCAAAGCATACATAAAACATCCATCCAATGATGCTCAAGAAAAGAAAAAGGCAAGTGCTTGTGCTAATATGAAAGAAAATGCATGAACAAAATTCAGGGTAATTGATTTTCTTATAGCAAGGATGATCCAATATTATGGCCTGCTATTAATTTTAACACATTAAAGGACTCAAAATAAATCAACTTGCCAACTTTGGCATCCCACATGGAAAAAAGTTGAACAAGTTAACAGGTACTGAGAACATACCTCTATTGCTTTGCTTGGTGCAACGCGAATTACATTAACGAAATTGCCTCTAAACAAACCCTGCCATCCATCAGTCTTCATAATATTGTTAAACACTTCAGTTGTAGAATGCCCACTACTCCCAACCATCAAATGTGTCCGTATAGTCTCCAATGGTGCAACTGCAGTCCTTGAAAATGCACCTGCTATTGCACCACTAATTAACCTCCTCAATGAAGGATTCTTCACCTTCACCTTTAGTTTGAGACCATCCTTCTTTTTCTTTGCAGTCTCCTCATTTACAGCCTCCGGAACCCCAACAATCCGAAAACCCTCCGGCGAGGACACATATTTTACATATAGATCAGTCAGAGAAAGCTTTAATCCATTGTCTCTAGAATTTGATGAATTGGAGGAATTGGGAGAAACCCCAAAACCCATACCGACTTGACCAACACTAGCAAACAATCCTCCAGGGTGAAAATAATTATCTTGGGCATTCCATTGAAACTCAAATTGAGAATCTGAAAAGAGCCCATCTCTCTTGTGCTCCAAAACCAGATTTCCTTTCCTTCCCATTAATCAAAACCTTCAATACAACAACCAAATCAGATTTTCAAAGATCCCCAAATTCAAATTTTCATAGTTTCAACCAATCCTCCGACCTAACACAAACGGGTATCAATATATAATAAAAACAAAATTGATGAGAACAAATGCAAAATACCTGCTTATCAGCAAATTTCAAGAGATGAGTATCTGAAAGTGAAATTTAAAAGCTTATTTTTAGCATTTGAGTACCAGGAATAACATTGTTGACAACAAGGGCATCAATGAAAAATGGCAAATGAAGAGAATAACGGGAATGAACCTGATTATCACCGAGTTTCACCAAATGGGAATCTGAAAGATTCGATTTTTTATGAAAAAGAATAAATGATTCTGAGGGTTTTGTTCGGGGAACACGAAGAAGGAAAAGTCTGCTTCTTCTTCTTCTTCTCCTCTTCCTATAAAGAAGAGGGGAAGGAGGAGAAGAAATACGAGAAATATAAATCAAACCCTTTTGATGTTGTATATTATGTAGTTGAGGGCTTTTCCTAGGCTTTGCTGTCGCTTCAGTTTGGACGCGGTAGGTTAAGGTTCCCTTCCCTCCTCCGACTCCCCGCAAGGCCGTGTTTGTTTGGTTCCTATTTAATTTGGTGACCTTACCTTAATTACAACAAACTGCGAATGAATATGATCCCATTTTCAATTCAACTCCAAGAGGATTTGTCCCTGAACATTCGTATTACATTAATTGAATTTTAGTATTGTTTGAATGTGTACTTAATAAAATAAACCTACGACATCAAACAAATCATCTCCATCCTAAAAATATGGATATGATACTTTGATTGTACATTCATTTTTGTTATGCTCTAAATTTGATGTATCATCTAATATCTGAAACTTTATTCTGACTAATTTAGACCAAACCGTAGTCAGATTTTTATTCGGAGGGGGCTCTATCAATGTGATTTTTTTTATACTCATGAAGAGTCAAACTTACGACAATAATTAAGCAAATTTAATTCTCTTTCGATTACTGAACCAACCAACGTTGATATACATTCGTTAAGATTAAGATAAACCCATTGGTTGAACAAAGTACATAGACCTTGTGCATTTTACATGTGAGCAAAAAGTTGTACATTGGATGATGTCTAAGAAAAATGTTTATTTTTTTAATAGTTTTAAATACTAATTTAGAAAATAGCTTAGTTTAGGAAGGATTTGAATTTCCTTTCTAATCCAAAGGGATAAAACCATCAAAGTGGTAAGATTCAAATTTTAAATCTCATGCCATGCCACCGTATCTTTAATATTTACTAAATAAACTAATTAATATCTACAAAAATATTTTGGATATCTCAATATTGAATACTTAATTAATTTATCTACAATTCCAAATTCTTATCCTATGAAACAAAGCCTCTGATACAAGTATCCATATTGCTGACGTCATTTAGTAAGATAAAAAACACGATTATTATTGTTGTATAAAAAAAATAATTATATAGATGAACATGTAATATAAAATAAAATATATCGACGTAAAATAATCTGTATAGTCGATCATACTGGGATAAAAATTTAACTATTGTTATAAGCATCGCAAAGATAAAACATGAGTGAAACAAAAATGTGTACAAGCTGAATGTTGGATCACCCTCACCAACAACTTCATTTGTTGGATGGCTCTGGAAGAGTGCACATAAATTTTTATGACCATTTCTTGGTTCTGGTGCTGTTAGGAGATATAACTGCCTTCTCAATATATTGTTCTTAATTTTTTGAGGAATATTTAAATAACAAATAATATTTTAAAGAATTTTAATAAATTTTTTCAAAGGTTCAATAGTATTTTTAAAAATCTTTAATAATATTCATTAAAAATTTTTAATAATATTCATTAAAATACTGTCAATTGGTATAAAAATATATTCGGGCCAAGTTGCCCCTGCATCCCTCAATTCGCCACTGCGGTTGACCATTTTTAACTACGGTTTCCTATGGCTTTTATCTTCTATTTATATTTTCAAAAATTATTTATATAAGAAGATATATATTTTGAAAATATTTAAAAATATTTTATATTAAAATTGTATTAATAATTAATTTAATTTTAAAAATATTTGACTTAATATTTAGTTTAATATTTGTAATAATAAATTTTTATTAAAAGAATAGAGTATTAGAATTTATATTATTATATTACATTCGACTAAATTTGTTTCGAATCAAATTAAACTCTTAAAGAGTAAAATTTTCTTAACATATTTTTTTTATAAATAATATTTAAATCTAAAATTTTAATTAAAAGATACTATTACTTAAACAAACTAGAGTTTGATAAATCTTTAACATGGTGCCATAGTCATGTTTATCTTTCTTTTAATATTCTTTACTTTGTCTCATTTACTTCATCATGCACATTGCGTGCACCCACCCGTATACGATTAAATGTCACTCAAATAAAAAGAAATAAGAGAATGAAAAGTGTGAATTATTTTAACATCAAAAAATAAAATATCATTACATGGTCATATTCGTACCGCAAGCAAGCCATAATTGACCAAGAGAACCATTTGAAAGAGCGAGAATAAAAAATAATTAAATAAATATTAAGATATTTTTTTTAAGGTATAATTGATTAGAATTAAATTTAATCATATTTAATATAAATATAATTATTAAGTATCAATAATTTAATTAAAAAAAAAGTGGTCTTTCATATAATTTTTTAAAATATAAATTTTAATTTTAATAATTATATTAAGAGCATAAATATGGGTCCCACTCTGAATGCTTTTATTATATTTGCACTTGCAGCAGTCAATGGCGGACGGATCCTTTTGGTTTTTAATCAAAGCGTATACTGTGGAAATGTTGAATTTCAAATTTTTTAGTTTGACAGATTTGACATTTCTTGAAAAATGAGATTATGTGCAATGAACATATCATGTAGGGTATACCCTTACTGTAGGTCCCTCGTAACCTCCCCAGAAAAAAGGGAGGGGCTGAATGGGTGCGCGGGGAAAGACTTTTTCCTTGTTGGGAGGGGGACAAGGTCATGTAGGGTATGCCATTTGAGATTTATTTTCATCTTTATTTTATTTTTTAATTTTTATTTAAAAAATTAATATTAAAACTGTAACTTATTTTTTTTTATAAATCAAGAATATAGAGAAACCCTAATTGATAATCAGATACTAAGTTTAATGGTATGGTTTGTATGATTATGGATGTTTTAGAGTTTGTCAAAATCTATCTCTCAGTGAGAGATGAATCCAAAATTTTATATTATCGTCTTTTTTACGAGGGACCCAATAGAATAAATAATTAAAAAAAATGATAGTATATTTATTTTTCTTGTTCTCTTATCTCTATAAAATAGGAGAAGTTTGAATTTGAATTAACTAACCAGTTAAGATAAGGATGGAGATTTCATTCTAATTCTAAATTAATTTAAAATTTTAGAGTTTTATCTAATTAATTTAGATAAGGATAATAATTTGATCATAATTTAAAATTAATTCAAATTTTTATTCAATCTGTCCTTGATTATTTGGTGATTTGATCCCTTTTATTTTTTAAAAAATTAAATACATATTTAATCATTAATATTATATTTTTGATTTATCGTTTCCATTTTCAAAATCTATTTTGAACAGATTAAATATATTAATTTTTTTAAAAAAAATCCTATATTAATTCTAACTAAATTTAATATTAATTTTTTCGACAAACTCTCACATTCGGACATTCAACTAAATTTAATATTATGCATTTAGAGGAACAATTTTGTTGCCATTATAAAAATGGAAAAAATCATATTATCCATTAAATTGTTTCAAAAGATGTTGTGATTGGTGTGAGGACATAGATTTGCCCACAGAAAGACAAACTCTTGATCTCCTGTCCTGACAGCTCTTTCGGAGCATCTGAGAATCCCTAACTTAAGATCGAGGATTCAAATTGTTGAAAGAAAAAAAAAAAAAAAAAAAAAAGATTAGAATGTTATCTATGGTGAAGTCAGTCGATCATGATTGACGGATCCACTTCAGCCCATTAAGTTGCAGGTTCTTCATTCAAAATAATAAACATTTACTAATTTTTATAAATTTCAATAGTAAAAATCCTTAAAATTTTGTCTATTTTAAGATGGTTTATGGGCAACTTTAAAATGAAAGGGCCTAAATTCTATTTTTGGTCCCTAAATTATTGTCCAAACCTATTTTTAGCCATGCACCTTCCCAAAGATTCCCTAAGCTTCCATTTTTCTGCGAAAATTGATGATTTAGACAGTCAAGTCTACGTGGGTAAGGAATTTTAATTATGCAAATGCAACTAAAAAATCTTGATTTGATACCCACATGGCATTACCCACATCCACACCCACCATGTTCACTAGGGGTTCGATGGTGTTGGGTATCTCATCATTGATCCTTCCCCCCGGGGGGGGGGGGGGGTTGTCCCCAAAAAAATATGGCCAATTGACATCTTTTTCTAATCAATCCCAACAAAGGCAAATGGGCTATCAAAATTTGAAATAAAAAATTACAATCATAATCAACTTCTTGGAAAAGGCATGGGAATCGAATCAAGAAAAAAAAAAAAAGAGAAAACTCTACTACTATTCCTAAGTGACAATCTAGCAAGAGCTCATAAGCATTTTCTTTGCCTTTTTTTTTTTGTGCCTTGGACTTGGTCCATCGCTTTGTATTCGGAGTTCTGTTTCGACTAATTTAATTCGAGTCATGATCGGGTTCTCATTCGATATCACTTAGTATCTGGAGTTCTAATTCAACTAATTTATTCCGAGTCACGATTGGATTCTTATTCGGAGGTAGCGTCCTTTTTGCAACTATCAAGACTTAAAGTCAAGAACTTAATGTGATGTTCTAGTATCCTTCCCACTAGACCAACAAAAAGTTGGTTTTTCTTTGCTCCCTTATCCATATTTAATATTTCTCAATTTCACCTACCAAATCTAAGCACCAACTCTGTTTATCACAATATGCTTCAACCAAACTATGGTACAAGGAATTGCAACAATGAAGTCAACAGCCAGGCCTGATTTGCATATCAGGAGATATCAAGAGCAGTACCAACGTTACTTGGCTTAATTGGAAAGAAGCTGAGTTTTCTTAACTATAACATGAGTTTGATTTTTTATGAGTACAATAAAAATCATATTGGAAAATCTTTTCCCAAAAAAGACTCGATAGTAAGTTGATCTGAATTATTCGGGGTGAAACTCCAGACACCGGATGAAAAACAAAAAAATTATATATATATATATATATATATCAAGAGCAGTCCCCTAAATGATTGGGCCTGTTTGTGTTGTTTCCAAGTTGACTTGTAAGTCTAGTTCAGCTCGAGCTTAATTCAGCCCGAGATTAAGGTCTGTCCAGTGGGGTGGGCCATTTGGGTCTATGCTCATCATGCCTAGTAAAATGTCTTTTGAATTTTAAATATTTTTTTGAATATTTTTTCCAAAAAATTATATTACAACCAATTATCTCTCAAAATTTTTAAAGTAAAATCGGTTCTATCCCTCTTAGGGCATAAAGAAGGCGCCCAGGAGTCGGTGCGGTGTGTAGAGAGAGAGAGACTTAATTTTGATAAAAAGAAAAAAAAATTACCAATGGTCATGTGTGTTAGCTAATTTTTGGGGGCAGCGACCTTTAAATCTCATGAGATTCTACGTGGAAGGAGAAGAACTGCCCCCACCTTTACATTAAGAAAAATATGATTTTTTGGTGCCCCAGGTTTGAATTATTTGTACTTCTTTCAAAATCTTGCATCAATAAATAATAATTTAAAATGGTCATAGTATACACAATTTTCCTTTTTATTGCCTCCCCAAATAATAATATTTTTCTCTTAAAATTTCTCCTTTCTTATCACATGATTGCATTTACATAAAAATTTATGACTTTTTTCCAAATAACAATCACTGTCGTCAAGAATTTACTTTCCCCCATGTTTTCATCACGAAACTTTGGCAATGAGCATAAATTCTGATGTTTGATGGTAAATATGTCGGGAAAAGTCATTGACGCACAAATCTGGACTGTGGCGGGAAGCTTTTACCAGCGTTTATTAACAAATAAGTCAGGAAAAATCATTGATTATAATATTAAGGTTTTTTTTTTTTTTTTTTTTTTTGTAGTGAATAACTCCATACTCTTGTCCTTTTATTTTCGAGTAATTTTTAATTTTCCCAAATAACAAAAATTTTGTTTTATATTTTTCCTAAATGGGTTTTAATTTGCACTTAATCCACTTTTCAATAAAAGGGTAGGTAAGGAAACTTAATTAAAACAGGATTTGACCATCATTTCCAATGATAACGTTATGATTTCCTTGGCATATAATCTTCTCTAAGAAAGTGAAATTGCATTTTCCTCTATTCTCTTCTCATCATGAATTTCTTCTTTACAGCAATTGCATTAACCTCACCCTCCTGCATGCAAGTCAGCCATGTACTGGGAGACAGATGGCACCCCTACCGCTTAAGGTCCTCCATTTTTTTTTATTTTTTATTTTTTTGATTTTGACTTACCCACCGAGCGATATCGAAACTATATCCTAACTTAATCAGATCGATCTTCTGTCGGGCCCAAAATGAGAGAAATTTCCCACCATGATTATTTTACATTCGCAAGGAAACTCAAACCCAAATCTTTAAAAACAAAATGTAATATCTTTCTCATTATACCCAACCTTCGGTGGTAGGTCCTTCATACGTTAGTCTCATTTTCATTATCTTCTGGATTAAAGTTTTTTTGGGTAAAAAATATAATTGTTTCCTTGTGTGACATCATTCTAATAGAAGTTTTACGAGGGTTTTTCTGCGGTTATGATGGGTTCGCCTTTTAAAACTTACTGATCATTTTATTATATCAACTCACAAAAAAAACCTAACGATTAGATAACGAGTCAACGATTACAAAAACATGAATACTAATATTTACGCTAAACTTTTTTAGATTAAATAATCGAACATTTTATCCTTTGATCAGAGGTCTCGAGTTCAAATATTAAAAATAAAAAAAAATAATTTGAAAGAGCCAACCTCTTAATGAATCCCGACTGGATTAATCGGACGAATCCCTAACACTGGTCAGTAAAAAAAAAAAAAATTGAATACTAATATTTTGGAGGATTGAAGAAAATTCATAGTCTATAAGTTGTGAAACTTTTCCGATGATAAATAACATTGTTTGCAATCAAAATTTTTTGAAAAATTTTTTTTTGGGGGGGGGGGGGGTTCTATGTGGGTGCAGCTACAAAATGTTATGGTAATAGTAAACACCAAGTTCACCCAGGAAACCTGTTTGGTGCAGTGAGCGAGGGATTGTGGGAAAATGAGGCAGCATGTGGAAGATGTTATAGGTTGAGGTGCTCGAGTGGTCCTAATAAGCCATGCAAAGATGGTTCAGCTATTGAAGTTAAGGTGGTTGATTATTGTCGCCTAACCCCATGTCCTTCAACAACTGTCCTCTCCAATGATGCTTTCAATGCCATCTCCAAGAGGAATGTCTATATATTGTATACCTCTCTCCCTCCTTTCCTTCTTTTTTATATTCTTTTCTTCTCTGTTAGCCCACAAATCATTAAGCACTCGAAATCTACAGCGATGGTGTATTGTGGGGATTTGATTTATCTCGCTTTCCGGGTGTTGAGGAAAAGTTTGGTTTAGCTTCTAAAGACCAGCTTAGTTATGGTCTTCCACTCATCAGCTCAGGTCCAATTTTGCTTATAGAATTAGGCTACGACCTCTTTACCTTCTAGTATGGTACCATGTGAAACGTCCAACTATTTCTAAAAATTGGCGAAGAATGGAATATTTTTGTATTCATATTCTAATACAATAAAGTATGAAGCTTGTTCGAACCTGTGTCTAATACTCTCACTAATTTTCTTAGTCCAAGGTCTCTTATTCTATGACCTAACAGGTGCTGGATGCTTTGTCATTGAACTCCACATACAAGTCATCAGTCATCAGAGACCTTTAAATTTATTCTTCAATTCCGAACTTCCAAAAGGAACATGGTGGAATAAATGTGAGACAGCTTCGTAGTCCCTTGTTTCATATTATGCTTAGTAGGTACATTTCTGGTCTTAATTTCACACATATGTAAAGTTCAAACCTCCTTTTTTCTTCGACTAATCCAATTCAAAAATTGTTGGACCTAGATTAAGGATAGCTCTCCCAACCACCTTTTCCTTTTCTAGTATTCTAAATGAGAAAAGGAAACATATCTGGAATATATCTAGATGATGTACATAAAAACGCAAAAACTTGAGGATTAGATCTAGAGGGTCTTTATAGGAATATACTGCAGATTTCTTTAAGAAGAGACTGCTTAAACCAGCTGCTTTAACTAACATCAGATAACCTTCCAACACCTAAGTGCAACCAGTATGTGTGGAAGCTACGTAAAAGATTAAGGAGGAACTTCAGGATTTTCTAAGAATAGCTTTTCTTCGTGTAATCCAGAGACATCGTTGACTAGTCTTCCATATGAAATTTAGAAAAAGGTTATTCAGAATCCCGTCAAACAAGATGCTTAGGAGATGATGAAAACTATGAATTGTAGTAAATTAACCGATTAGACTTCCCTCAAGTGCACAGTCCCATCATCTATCATTGTGCAGATAACTCTGAAGTCCTAAATAATGAATAAGAGCTATCAGAATTGCAAGAGATCCAACTCAGATTTCCAAATAGGCCCTCTTTGTGCCTACCAGGACTGATGTTCGTGCTAAAACAGTGCACTCTTATAATAGTTTAACCAAATCACAAGGATTAGAAACATAAAATATTAAGTTGAGCAAGCGGGGGCACAATTAGTTATATATTTCTCTCTAATTGGGGAAAAAGTGCACGTGCTATTACAGAGTTACAAATACATGTAAGGAGTGCTCTTGAAATTGTAATCCTAACTAGAGGGATTAATATATGCAAAGAAAAATTAATGGGCCATTTCTTAAGGTTGCATTCTCATGAACATTTTGTGAGAGAGGATAAGTCCACAACATTCAAATCCTTAAAACTTTAATTGACAAATTTGTTGGCAACAACTTCGGTATTGCTAATCTAGAAGAGATAAGACAAAGGATCATCCACATGACATGCTCATGCACTTTTCCTGATTAAAAGAAGATTCTGGCTTCGCCCAAAAAAAAAAAATGTTGAGAGAGGGAGAGGGAGAGAAAGTGAGCCTCCATCACTAAGTTCAACTATAAATATATCAACAGCAGATGATTACTGCTAAGACTTCGCACTTCTATAAGATAGATTTGCTCTCATCATGAGGGTCCTTATCATAGCAATGTTTACCTCAATTTTATGCAAGGAACTAAGCCTCGTGCATGGGGATGTTGGAACAGCCGCTTCTTACACTCCACCATATACACGTGAGTTAAACAAAATCTTGTGCCCTAGAAAACAGTAGAATCTACAATTTAGATGCAAAGAGAAAGCTACATCTTGTATATGCGTAAATATGTTTGTGCAGCTTCTAACTGAACATGGTACTTGATATGATTCTTTTATGTGCAGCAACTAAATGTTATGGTAATCAGCAAGACCAATTTCCACCAGGAAATCTCTTTGTTGCAGTTAGTGATGGTTTGTGGGACAATGGTGCAGCATGTGGAAGGCGTTATAGGTTAAGGTGCCTGAGTGGTACAAATAGACCATGCAAAGATGGTTCAATTGAAGTTAAGGTGGTTGATTATTGTCCCAAAAACCCATGCCCCTCAACTATGCTTCTGTCTAGTGATGCTTTTGCTGCTATCTCATCTTCTAATATGAAAATCAATATAGAATATATAGAGTACGTGATTCTTCTTCTTCTTCCCTCTAAAATTATGGTTTCTCAAAATTTTAACTTCTTACTGGTTGCGTTTGTTCATACAGGATTTGAAAGTCATGTTGATCTTCAATGTGGAACTATTTGGTTGACTCGGTCAAGTCACAAATGTGTGACACTAGATCTGCGCATGTTGTTCCTGCTTAATGCAAAAACAATATAACCACAAGATATTCAATTTTTCCTTTTCTTCCTTGTAACAACCATTCATATGTTTCAAGAAAATAAAAAACGAAGCAACTGTCAAAGCAGATTATAACTTCTCTTCCCTCTCATTTTTCTCTATAAAAGAAGCAAAAAAAAAAAAAAAAACACTTAATAATAAGAGAAAAATCTATTAAGAGCAGCCCTAGAGACAAGGGACATAAACAGAACCTGAAGAAGTTCTCATTGTCCAGAATAAATTTTTGGCCATGTCCATGAATAGCAAAAACAAAAATCATGCGAGTGCAAGACTCACAGTAGGCACCACGTAAAATGTAAGTAGAAAATCGATGTACAAGATGGAGAAGGCTATTACCATGTTTCTGATCTAGCATGTTGAAATCAACTTATAATCTGTCTGTAATCTCTGTCTACCCTATAGCCTCTTAGAATTCTCGCAGAAGGGGAAAACGTTCCACTCAAATGGACACTGCCTCAATCACTGCATGTTGGGAACAAGACATACACCGCATATAGTGCCACGAATTTGTACAAAACAAGTTCCATCATTATGTAGGAAGAAAAGAAAATGGAAGACCCCATGTATTGTCATTTTGTGCTAGAAGAAAGAATAGATAGTAATGATATTCCAAGATTTTAAGTTACAGAACAGTACAAGGGCAAACGGATGCGGTTAGAATTCATAAAAGATACACAGTATTTGCTAAATCACGTTTGAGCTGTTAAAAATCATACAAACCACATGGATTTAAATCAGCAAACATGCTTTAACATGTAAGTTATGCATACCTTCAACCGTGCACTTCTTCGTTCGGTTTTTAATAGACAATGCATACTAGAGAGAGAGAGATGGATCATTTGAACTCTTTAAGTTTCTAGAATTTAATGGTACTATGCTTTCTATCCTTTAAAGAAAGCATCATTCGGAATTCTAACAAACAACCAAGGTGGAATCTTAGACCTGCTTTATTTCTGAGGTAACTTGGAGGTTTTGTGTGGCAGTCTAAAAGAGCTTATTTGTCAGACAGGTTAGTTCTTCTCAACATTGCCATTTTTTTTTCCTTGGATTGTTGGGAGTAAACCCAAAAATACACTAAAAAATTAATAAACACAACACCCACAACCAAACACAAATAAAAAATAGATACAATTATTTTAAGTAATTTGGCATGCTTTGCTTGTCTTCTTGAAACACCCAAATTCTTTGTTATGAGAATAAATTGATGCTAATAGAAAGTATCTGTTAGAGAATTTAACTAAATCAATAAACATGTTTTCACAAAACCAAAGAACTCTCGTGTCTCTCTACAACAATTGGAGAAAATTATGGAACCCCATCCTACAACCCTAATTTACCCTAGGCACACCCAACCTAACAGGACTGTATAGAGATTATATATGGAGTTGCATTTTTTAATATAAAACTGATTCTAAATGACAAATCTAAATATGTTCAAATAAGCAAACTTGCAGTCAAAAAAAAAAAAAAAAAAAGAAAGAAAGAAAAAAAACGTATATTTCCTAAAAGTACGAACCAACCCTAACTAAAGTTACATAGTTGTATGTGGGAATTTTGGTCTTCATGATTTTAACAAGGTCAGGAGCATGAATTGTGAATAAGACACCATTGATGGTGAACAAAAATAGTAGTCCAGAAGTACAGACTTCAAACTTGGAAGCCAGATCCAACACTCGTAGATACCAATTGCAATAAGAATTACTCTCAAAAGCAAAAAGACCACCAGAGACAATATTTGACAACCATTAGGCTCTGCTACTACATGTGTTAACCAGAAAATTAGTGGTTCACACAGCTATCATCTGGTGGACCACCAAACAGCCTAATTCAGAAGAAAATTTCCTCCTTCACAAGTTACTACTAGTATCCACTACAACAAACTTAACATAGGGTGTGGGCTTTAGCTACTCATCAGAAAGCTACACTTCATAACAATTTCTTTTTTAGGACAAGATATAAGAATGTTACTAGAGAAATTCTGAAACATTCCAAACAGTTCTAATATGTTCAAAGCCTAGACAATCTATCCACTGTATTGTCAACCTGAATAAGTCAGGTTCTGCAGCACTACATTACATACACAATTAGGAGTGACTAATGAATTTAACCTTGCCTTTGATCCATGTGTGGGAATAGATAGCCACACAATGTGGAGCACTCACTTACTTTAAAAGGCACAATCTAAATCTTTAACCACCTTAACAGCCAATTCTTTTTCATTAGTAATCTGAACTCGCATTACCACTTCAGAAGTAGTGGGCTGGGGACTATCTTATTCTTATGTCAAATCAAAGATTATAAATAATTTAGACCATACAAATAATACAAGCACATGTGCACATGTTATTGCATTTCGGTAATATCTTGCGGCCATGAAGTGCTAAAAGACATCAATGCGTCGACTGTGATGTGCTCCATAACAACTAAAATAAGTCTAAGAGAATATGTTAATGACGGACTAGTCTAAATCAATTATGGATTAGTTCTCTCATGGATGACTAGCTAAAAGTTGATACCCAATAACACGGTCAGGACACAACCATAAAATGATGTAGAAGATATCCCTGGAAAAATGCATAAGAAAAAACTAAAATATACCAATTTCTAGCAGATGAAATTATGTGAATGGATACCCTTTAATGTTTTCAGGAATAAAAGAAAATCAATTGAGGAAGTCAGACCTTTTACTCGAGCAATAGCCTACTTTTTAGTCGATCACATCAGCGGGGAATACACAAATCAACTTTAGGGAAATTGTAAAGAATGCTACATAGTTCTGCTGAAGATAAGTTCAATGTGTGAAAATAACCATATAAAACAACGGTAAAGAAAAGATGTGCATGTATGAAATCATCAAAAATGAATATTAAAAGAGTTGAAACAACTCGAGTCAAAGGCTACCAATGTGCTTCAACTGCAAAACAGTGCACAATGGATTACTTTTAAGTCCAGAATCACATTGCGCACATCATCTAGAACTCGAAAAAGTACTTCTAGTTCCGGACTAGAAACACTTTTAGATTCCGTGGTCATCAAAACTTCTTCAACCAAGATATTCCTAAAGATATCAAATCCAATTAAAAGAAAGAAAGAAAATAACAAAAAGTGGGAACATGTATCTAAAATGATTTTTACATCTGTGCCAATAAGAGAGAGAGAGAGAGAGAGAGAGAGAGAGAGAGGGAAGGGTGATAAAGCGTATGGGTCCCTCAAGTCCTGCATGCTTGCCTTAGCAGGGTAGATGAATAGAGATAGGAGAGTTATACTTATGAAGAAGAAAAAAAACCTTCAAGTACTCTGCCCATAGTCAGACCCACTTAACCAAAATGAGGTTATTTCTAGTATATCTACTGATGTTGTATTTTGATGTCATACCAATTGTGGTAGATGTTGGGACAGCTGCATCTTACAATCCACCTTACCTCCTTATGTAGAAACCTGCCCAATAATTTATTTATATGTTTGCTCCATATGTAATAGATCAAGAGAAACCTAAATTGCAATATAAAAGCAACAGTGCCATGGGTGGTAGCTTTACTTATAGCATCACTTTCACATAAACATGCATAAAACAGGAGAAAAGTAAAGATAGCAGTAGGTTTCTTTTCTAACCTTGTAGTAAAATGTTTTGACCCCCATTTGGCTGTATCCCTTACACTTCTGCTACATTAGTGAGTCATTGCTTCAGTGGTTAGTTTGGATAAACTAACCCCTGCTTCTTTGTTCTTACAGCAACAAAATGCAATGGCAATGATCAAGAAAAATTCCCTCAGGGTGGATACCTTGCCGCAGCAAGCGATGGAATATGGGACAATGGAGCAGCATGTGGCCGGAAATACAAAATGTGATGCATAAGTGGTCTAAAGAGGCCATGCCGGGATGGATCAATCATTGTTGAAGAAGTCGATCTTTGCTGTACCAACCTGTGCCTGCTACACTGGTGTCAAACAAAGCCTATGATGCAATCTCCAGGACACCCAATGCCAAAGTTAATGTCTAATATGCAGAGTACTCTCTCGCCCTCTCTCTCTTCTCCCCTCCCTCTCTCTCATTCCAATGCAGAAAACTATACACATCAGTATAACTTCAGAAACTAATTGGCACTTGACAAATCTGCAGGATATGATGGCAGGGGATCCAACAGCAGGAAGGCTAATATACTACTGACTGTACAAGATATTCAACAAAAGATAATAAGGGAGGCTTTATTCCCTATTTTCCTAACTTATATGTCAGAAAAGTAATTCCTACAACCATTAACCACTGGCTGGCAGAAATTACTGATAGACTATCATTACAAACAATAGAAATTTCCTGGAAGACATCTAGTTTTTTCTCCAATATTTCAACCTTAAATAGAAATTATTCTGCACTGGTGGACTCAGAACAAGATTTGCATTTACTGTATGAAGTAAAAGCATGATATCCAATTCCATTGAGACAATGAATCAGCCATAAGGCTGTCAACTAGAAAATGCTGTATGCTAAAGAGCACCACAGATCCAAAATATTTAGAAAAGAGTAAATTTTTATTCATTAAATTTTAATAGAATAATACATTATTTAAGAAAAATCATGAATTACATTATTTAAGAAAATCATGACTGTTACGCTTACATTTGAAAATAAATGTACAATGACTGTCACAAGATTATCGTGAAGAACTCCCACTATTCCCAGTGGGGGGGGGAGGGCACCAAAATAGTTACCTTAACATTCTTGAATGCTGTTGTTAATTGCCCTTCTGGTCATACTCAAACTCTTGGTGTTGTGTCTGGAAATAAGGATGAAGGAATCGAACTCCTTCTAGGTATAAAGGCGTTTGCATTTCAATCAAGCGGGAGACCTGCAATTGCAATTTTCATGTTAAGCAACAATATTCTAAGAGAACTTCCAGCATTCCTTGAAGCAAAAGTTTATTGGGTTTGTAAAAGAAATTACAACCAGTTATTAGAGGCCAGAAACAAAATTGAATAGTTTCATTGAAAAGCGATCGGTCGGGTTTCTTGCAGTGGAATGACTTATATAACCACTCTTTGGCTTCCTAATCCCATGTTCTGTTGTCCTAAATGGTTTTAAATATTAACAGGCTTTTTGTTAATTATGGACTTACAAATCATTAATTTATTGAATTCTCACCTAGCTCGAGTTTTCTACCTCTGTTTTACTCTCTGTTTCTCTATTTCTTCCCTCATGTTCTTCCTACTACATTTGCCGAATCACCTAGGGATATCTACAAGACTAGAAAAAACAACAAAATGTATTCACTAGCTTGCCAAAAAGAACCAGAATAATTAATTGAGTGCTAACCAATTAAAGATATTACCTATCGTTAAATTAGCAACAATTAATTCTCTCTATCACATAGATATTGCATTTATACTTCATTCGATTGTTTTTATTAGCTCTGCAGTATTAGAATGAAGAGAATAGTTGGCAATATAGAACTTGAAGAATTAAATATATATTAAAGAAGCTACAATCACCAGACTGAAGTAATCAAATCTGCAGCATTGCACTTCAGTGTCATTCTTTTCCTCCATGGGCGCACTTGCATTGTGTGCGCTCTGGTGACATGGTGAGAGAGGGAGGTAGAACAGTGATACAAGAAAAGAATGGTTCATGTAAAAAAAAGTTCACCCTGTGCACAAATTACTCCCCGCATTGCGGGGGTAGGGGAAGGTGGGCATATATGTACGCAGCCTTCCACTTGCATTTTGTTGCAAAGAGGCTGTTTCCACGCCTTAAACCTGTGACCTCAAGGTCACAAAGGAGCAACTTAACATGGTGAAAAGAATGCTTCATGGATCAAAAGAAAACACTTACTGCTCGACGGAAGGCAAACATCTCTTCTTGACCAGACATCATAGATATAATACCAGCTGGTGCACCTCCTGAACTCACACTGCCTTCTTCCAAAACATTTCTGCGAAGTTTTCCACCCTCTGTCTCTGTTTCAAATTGAAAACTGCAGGAGCAGTAGAGATGTTAATGTACTAGCTAAGACATTCTTATTAGAACAAGCAATTAATAAGCTAGAGAAGAACATAGACCAGAAAATTGAAATTTGTTTTTAGAAAACTGGAAGAATATACTTATTAGCTTTGTTTTCTTTCTTTCTTTCTTTCTTCTTTTTTCTTTTTTCTTTTTTTTTTGGGGATAGAAAAGGAAATATGTATCAAGGATAAAGATACTTATTAGTCTAGTCCAATTCTCAAGATCTATGTGATATGGTTGAGGTAAGAGTATGATACAGTAGTAAGCCCCTAAAGACAACCAACATCTTTGGTGATTGACGGCAACTGAAAAGTAGTCAAGGCAGCAAAGATGAAGAAGCCTATGGATCCAAAGGCCTTCTCTTTCAGTCATCATGAGGTAAGAAACTTAGTTGCCATCTTAAGGTGACCTCTATTTCTTATAGAAGAAATGGCAATCTCTATTAAGATTCAAAATAATTTACTAACAAATAATTTGGTTGCGACAGATACTTGAGATGTAGAAGAGTTTATTTAGAATTTCCATCATTCTTAATTAAATTATAAGCTACATAGATACCAAGGCAAAGAGGGAAAGATTCATCTCACTACAACATTCTCTACTCTAGAGCAATGTGACCAAGAAACTGCATTTGTTATTCCCATCGTTGGAAAATGGGATCTCAGATAGAGAGGCAGAGGGATGAGACTGGTTTACACCATAGGAGAAACTTGTTAGTGATGAGATTGATGCAGTGATGGGCCCAAAGATATTTAAACAAATTTGGTGCATAGATTTGAAATTAAGCCCACGGTACTAGTTGTTTAGCAGTAATAAATAGTTTTGGATTGGTCAAACGATTTAATGTTCAAGGCCGCTATTGGTCTGCAATGACGTCATGGGGTCAAAGGGCCATTTGTCCTCTTTTTCTCAAATATATATATATATATATTTCAGTTTCTGCCTTTTGCCACTATGTTGAATGATTTCTTTCACTTTCAGACATGCAACCTAAAACTGCAAACATAGTTCGACCATCTGTACCCAAAGTTGTCAAAAACTAACAATTCATATCTAAATTGAGGTATATTTGTCTTTATCTTATTCCTGTATCCTCAATAAAGATTTTATCTTACGATACACAATATATATATCTGATATGAATTTACGATACAGAACACATATTTCACTATGCTTTTCAACCCAATCTTTTGTGCCGAGGAATATTTTCATTTTTATAACACTTTTTAGAACTTTTGCAGTAGTTTTTGAACTTTATACTATTCTTGAGACAACTTTTGCCATTTTTCAAGTTTTAGGTTGACAATGCATGACACAATTTTTGGGTATTCCTTTTAACTGTAAGAAAAATAAAAACAAGTTTTGTTTTTGGATCTTTACTTCCATGATTTACCAAAAATTGTATATATTAGTAGCATATTCAAATAGACTCCTCTAAAAAAACAAAGACTAGTTGTACGAAGTTTAGAAAATAAAAGAAAAAGACACATGAGCAGGGAAACGGTTATGCTATAAAATTTGCTGGCGAACTATTACCATATTTCTTAAGAAAATATATTCTATAAAATTTGTTTCTTTATTTACATATAAAAATAGCGATATACAACATGATACATTACAATTTGAAGAATAAAAGAAAATTGATTCACGCTGCAATACCCGATTTGACAACTATGACCCTATCACCTTTACTTTTGAAGTCCCAGCATTTAAAAGTATTTGCAAAAAGTTATTCAACAGTTTACTTAATGAGATTAATTAAAAATAGTGGTAAGAGAGATGATCCACGAAGATTGGCCATCATGTAAATCTAAGAGAGAGTAAGAGCTGCCTATACTTGCCTCTCCAAATCAAAAAGGGTACCCTCGTCAGTTCCTTGAAATAAATCATCAATTGAACAAGCAGCAGAACAAAATAGGCAGCAATGATGATTATATATTTCATCAATGAGTGTAATAAACCTTCTTGCCTGAAAACCATAGATGAATCAATAATTAATATGGGAAGTAAGGCTGTACATACAGAAAATGCAAACTGCTCCAATTTTGTGATAAAAAGAAACGTTAATTTCTGCTATTTGCAGCAAATTATACTGAATGCATGCAGAAACAAGGTCAGGTGAAGCTAGAAATACAACTGCAAATGAAAGCTTCTGAAACAAATTGGTTTCTAAGTGGACAGAGCAGTTTGGTTATTTTACCAAAAAAAAAAAAAAAAACTTCTCGAAGTTACTCAACAATTTTATACATAGATATCTGCAATTTTGCACATCAAATGTAAAGGTATAAAGTGATAGCTTTATTTCAAATAATGTAATGGTTTGCTTTTTCTGTTATCTGACAATCAGCATGGGAGCGAAGATAAAATGGAAACTAGGAAAAACTTTCCCAGAAAGAAACTAGCTTGGGCTAGTTCAAGCGGATTCATACTGAGGAAATTTACATTGAAATTCACATACATGCAGTATTAGTAAAAGATTTAATCAACGGAGCCAATCAAGGAATCAACATCAAATTGAGCAAGTCAATTCGGAAATCAAGAGGATTCCATCAATCTACAAATCAATTCGAAAATAAAGGCATTTCATCAATTTGCTAGTCAATTAGAAAATCAAGGGATTCCATCAATTTGTTTAATCATACCATGTACATAATTAGATTATCAAAATTAGAATATATAGATTAGGAATAAGAGAAGATCACGATTGTAATTTAAAAACTTTCTTGAATTATTTCTGTACAATTTTCTATATATATGAAATAACAAAGGAGAAGAAACTCATTTAGACAAATTGACATGGTATCAGAGCCTTCTATCAAAATATTCGTGTCATTGTTTTAGCCCTAGGGGCTCTTGAATATCTTTGGTTCAGTTCTAGGGACTTTAGTGTCCTTCTTGTTTCAGCCCTAGGGGTTCTCGAATATTTGGTCTTCTCCCTTGGTTTTAGTAGTTCTGATCTTGGAATTATTTCCAGATCACATATTGTGAGTTTTATTTCGGAGAGTTACAATTTTTTACACATTTTTGAGTTCTTTTTTAGATCACTATGACAACATAAAACTTTTCTGTTCGGTTCAGCGGAAAGAACTATTCGGTTTGGGAGTTTCAATTCAGGATGTATGTCAAAGGCAAAGGACTGTGGGAACATATTGATGGGTCTTCTACTGCACCAAATGACAAAATTGGCCTTGCTATGTCGGAGACAAAAGATGCTCATATTATTTCTTGGATTCTGGGATCTATTGAGCCACACATGGTCAACAATTTGCGCCCTTTTACAACAGCCAAGGAAATGTGAGAATATTTGAAACGTATTTATAATCAAGACAACAATGCAAAGCGTTTTCAGTTGGAGCTGGACATTGTAAATTACAGTCAGGGTAATCTTTCAATTCAAGAATACTATTCTGGTTTTCTTAATTTATGGACAGACCATTCAGCCATTATACATGATCAAGTACCACGAGAAGCACTGTCTGTCCTCAAAGAAGTTTATTATACTAGTCGACGGGATCAGTTTCTCATGAAACTGAGACCAGAATTTGAGGTTACAAGGGCTGCTTTGCTAAACCGAGATCCAATTCTCTCTTTGGACGTGTGTTGGAAAACTTCTTCGGGAAGAGCAGCGATTAATTCCTCAAGAAGCTATGGTACAAGACAAACTCACCTCAATGTCTGTAACAGTTGCCTACGCTGCTCAAGGAAAATGAAAATGAAGAGATATGAAACAGATTCAATGCTATTCATGCAAGGATTTTGGGCATATTGCTCAAAATTGCAGCCAAAAATTCTACAACTATTGCAAACAACGTGGTCACATTATTAAAGAATGTCCAACACGGCCAGAGAATCGTCCAACCAAAATCTTCCATGCTGCGGTTCATTCATCTTCCCCTACAGAGCCAGCAGATAAGGGTCCCATGACAGCACCTCCGGCAGTTTCTAATCAAGTTGTCTTGACTCCAGAAATGGTGCAACAAATGATTATCTCAGCATTTTCTGCCTTGGGCATTCAAGGTAAGACTAAACCCACTCTTCAACCTTGGTTTGTTGACTCTGCGGCTTCGAATCATATGACTGATACTTCTGATTATTTGCACAATGTTCGACCCTATTGTGGTGCACAACATATTCAAATTGCGGATGGTAGTTTTCTTCTTATTGTTGTTATTGGTGATATTGATTCATCTTTTCATAATGTGTTCATGTCCCCTGGGCTTTCATCAAGTTTAATTTCAGTTGGTCAATTGGTAAATAACAATTGTAACGTGCATTTCTCTCGTGATGGTTGTCTTGTACAGGATCAAGGATCCGGGAAAGTGATCATGAAGGGGCCTAAAGTGGGAAGATTGTTTCCTATACATTTCCTTAGTCATGGTATTTGTTCTTTGGCTTGTGAGACTGTAACAAATCTAAGTGAGGTCTGACATAAACGTTTGAGCCATCCTAATTCTCTTGTCCTATCTCACTTATTGAAACATGGATTCTTGGGCAATAAAAATCAGTCTTCATCTTTATTTTTTGATTGCTCTACGTGTAAACTTGCTAAGAGTAAGACTCTACCATTTCCTTCTTCTAGTCATCATGTAGAAAAATGTTTTGATATTATTCATAGTGATGTTTGGGGTGTTTCTCATGTACTCTCTCATACAAATCACAAATATTTCGTGACATTTATTGATGACCACAGTCGGTTTACTTGGATTTATTTTCTTCACTCTAAAGCTGAGGTCTTTTCCGTGTTTCAAAATTTCTTGGCATATGTTGAAAATCAATTTTCTACTAGTATTAAAATCTTACGATCTGACTCTGGGGGAGAATATATGTCAAATGAATTTCAAGTTTTCTTACAGCGCAAAGGTATTATTTCACAGCGCTCTTGTCCTTATACACCTCAACAGAATGGTGTAGCTGAACGTAAAAATTGACATTTGTTGGATGTCACTCGTGCCTTAGTACTTGAATCTTCTGTTCCCCCTCGATTTTGGGTTGAGACCATGTCCACAGCTGTCTATCTGATTAATCGTCTTCCATCTCAAGTCTTGAACTTTGACTCACCATTTTTTCGTCTCTACGACACTCATCCTAGTTATCACACACTTCATACTTTTTGGTGCGTCTGTTTTGTTCACTTACCATCTACTGAACGTCACAAACTTGGTGCTCAAGATATTAAGTGTGCGTTTTTGGGTTACAGTACCACTCAAAAGGGATTTGTATGTTATGATGCTATTGCTAATTGTCTTCGAACCTCTCGAAATGTGATTTTCTTTGAGAATCACTATTTTTTTCAGTCTAATGTGGTCTCTTCTACTACTCCTCCTATACTTCCTCACTTTGATGATGCTCCGTGTCCTATTGAGCGTTTCAAACCAGGTGTTGTGTATACGAGACGTAAAACCACTTTAACTCCTTCTGATACTGACCCGCCACCTGAGCCTGTACCTCCGGCACCTCGAAGATCTACACGTGTCTCTCATCTACCAGATAGGTATGGGTTCCCACATACATCTCTTAATGTAACTTTATCGAGCATTCCTATTTCTACTTGTTATTCTCAGGCAGCCCAACATGCATGTTGGAAACAAGCAATGCAAGATGAGCTCTAAGCACTTCAAGAAAATCATACATGGGATATTGTTCCATGCCCCCCTGATGTTAAACCTATTGGCTGTAAGTGGGTATATTCTGTGAAACTGAATTCTGATGGTTCTCTTGACCGTTATAAGGCTCGGTTGGTTGCTCTTGGCAATAGACAGGAATATGGGGTGGATTACGATGAAACATTTGCTCCAGTCGCCTAAATGACTACTATCCGAACTATTATTGCTATTGCTGCTTCTAAGGGATGGTCACTTCATCAAATGGATGTTAAAAATGCATTTCTGTACTGTGATCTTAAGGAAGAAATTTTTATGACTCCTCCAGGCTTATTCTCTTCCTCTTCTAGTGTGTGCAAACTTAGACGTTCTCTTTACGACTTGAAACAAGCACCTCGGGCGTGGTTTGAGAAATTTCGTTCTACTTTTCTCGGCTTTTCTTTTATCCAGAGCTAGTATGATTCATCTCTGTTCCTTCACAAAATAGCAGATAGTGTTCTTCTTCTTCTTGTCTATGTTGATGATTTTGTCATCACTAGCACAGATAGTGTTTTGATTCAACAGCTTAAACAGCAGCTCCAAACTTCATTTCATATGAAGGATCTTGGTTCTCTCCACTATTTTTTGGGTCTTGAGGTCCGTTCGGATCGGAAGGGTATTTTTTTGCATCAACACAAATACATAGAGGACTTGATCTTTTTAGCTGGACTTCAATCTACTTCTCCTGTTGATACTCCTCTTGAGGTTAATGTGAAATTTAGTCGTGATGATGGTGACCTTCTTCCTAATCCTATGATATATCGTCAGTTGGTTAGAAGTCTTAATTATTTAACAATTACACATCCTGACATTTCTTTCACTGTTCAGCAAGTCAATCAGTTTATGCATACCCCTTGACACCTTCACTTAGCTGTTGCTCGTCGTATCATTCGCTACCTGAATGGTACTTCTGGTCATGGCTTATTCTTTCCTATTGGATCCTCCCTTCGATTAATTGGTTACAATGATGCTACACTGGTTGGTGTATATTTCTTGGCTCTACGCTCATTTGTTGGAAAATTAAGAAACAAACTTAGGTATCCAAATCTTCCACCGAATCGGAATATCGTGCTATGTCTACTGCTTTTTCAGAGATTATTTGGCTTCGCGGTTTATTGACTGAAATTGGATTTTCTCAATCCGACCCCACACCTCTTTATGCAGATAATACTAGTGCTATTCAAATTGCTGCTAACCCTGTTTTTCATGAACGCACTAAGCACATTGAAGTGGATTGTCATTCTATTTATGAAGCTTTTGAAAATCAGGTTATCTCCCTACCGCATATTACCTCAGATCTTCAACTGGCCAATGCCCTTACCAAGGCACTACCTCGGCCTCGTCACCAGTTTCTAAGAGATTTAATCAACGGAGCCAATCAAAGAATCAATATCAAATTGAGCAACTCAATTCGGAAATCAATGGGATTTCATCAATCTATAAGTCAATTCGGAAATAAATGGATTCCATCAATTTGCTAGTCAATTAGAAAATCAAGGGATTCCATCAATTTGTTTAATCATACCATGTATATAATTAGACTACCAAAATTAGAATATATAGATTAGGAATAAGAGAAGATCACGATTGTAATTTAAAAACTTTTCTGAATTATTTATGTACAATTTTCTATATATATGGAATAACAAAGGAGAAGAAACTCATTCAGACAAATTGACATGCACTAAAGTATGATTATATTTCATTACTTTCAAAGTCAAAAACAATTACAAGTAATAAGCATGCTATTCTTTCACTTTAAAATCACCATGAATAGGCACTCCAAGATGGTGTTTTGGATAAGAACAAAACAGAGAAACTATAATATGTTTGAGGAAAGTATCTTGGGAAATAACTAGCATCTGAAACCTTTTGTGAAGTACATCTGTAGCTTGACTACACTCCTGGGTTATAGATAAACTGTTAACAAACTATTATTTTTTTTTTTAATATATAAAAAAATCTAAAATTTTGGTTATTGATGCATGCGAGAGACAGGAGAGAGTGACAGAATACGGAAGAATTATATAATTGCTGTTGCAAGTTTACAAGAGTAAATGTGAGGCTATCGTACCTTGTCACGGATACGCATACTCATCACAGGAACGCCAGATATAAAAACTGTGTGGTATTTTTCAGCAACTGCAATGTAATCTGCTGCCCCTACCTGGAGAAAATAGTCATTGAAGTGGTGAATTTTCTATAGATTGGATAACAATATTACTCATTAGTGCATACAATGAGGAAGAAAACTCACATATTCATCGAGTTCTCATGCCAGTTATAAAAGAGAGGTAAAAAGGACTTTGAGAAAACCTACTTAAATTAACAGGGTTCTGCATGACCCAGTTTCAATTTTTCTACCTCACCATGAAAGTGACCTTAAATCTAGCTGTCGCTGCCACTATTCTAGCTTATCAAAATGGCTTACTGAATGAATGCATGAACTGCAACAACATCTACTGTTCTGTTCTTTTATTCAGAAAAAGCTTAAGGATGTGGGACTGAACATATATATTTTTTTGATAGGAAAATTGCTCTTTTATCTTACCAAAGAAAGGGAAGAAACATCAAGTACTTAGTAAACACATTCACTATGTGACAGAAGACAAGGGCAATACCGGCCGGGCACAAAGATGATCAAATGTGAATCTGGCAATCCCATTACAGCATTCCGGAACTTCCAGCGTCCTGAAAATGCAAGTCCATCAATAAATTGGAAGACTCACATTATAAAGTTGATAATAAGCGTTTATTACCTCCCAAACATCACTGGAATTATTTCTGAGGTAATTTTTCCTCCCGCTTGGTTCGTGACCTTGAACCACATTTCTTCAAATTCCTTAAGAGAATTTGTATCCAAGGGCCAGAAGTAGTGAGCCTGATTTGAGATCAAAATGTACAATAGCAGGGCATAAGTTACATAAGTTTTGAAATTTCAAACAGATAATTGAGTTCAACATGTGTGATTAGAAATTATCTTGGAATGAGAAGGATTTAGCAAATACAAATATGAATTGGAGGGCCACTCCGAGTGTGCCTTATCTTAGATGAGACAGAAATATAAGTGCTAGGAAGACATTTCCCAAAATTCATGCCAGTATAAGAAAGAGCTTGCCACTATAACTCGCTTATGTACCATCAGCCATTAGAACGATTTAACAGCTAAAAACAACTTAATCAAGTTTAAGTCATTTCAAGAGTTAATGAGGGGAAAAATGCCGTGCTGGAAATCCAAACAAAAGTACTCAGGAAAAGAAATCTACTACTATGAAAACCTTATTCTGAAAACTTGAGTATATTAATTCCAAGACCTGGACATAGAGACCAGAGATTGATTTCAAGATCTAAACCCTCTGAGCAGGATCCCCCAACCCCAATCCCCAAGGCATAAGACTGAATTTTGACACCAGTACCAAAATTTGAGGGTACAAATCCAAAATCTAAAGCTGGACATCGAAACTGGGGCTTGTTTCAAGATCTGACCACTATAAGTTCCTCCTTCACAAAAGGAACAGAAAAAAATGTGGAGGAGAAAGTTGAACATGCATTTGGTCATTCAATGCACATATTATGACATCAGCATTTACAAGACATTAATTTCCACAAAAAGAAAATTTTGACTTCCTTTCAATATACATAAGAATTTTATAAACACATCTCAAAATCAAGGGTGGAAAAACTGAGAAAAATTTTCATATCAAAGTGGTAGGATCTATGTATGATCTCTGAAAGAGACAGAAAATCAAACATTCAGCACATCCATGTTGAGGATCACATGTAAACCCATTGAATTCCAACCAGTTAGTTCATACAGGTGAGTTGGTAATGCCTTACAAACGAACATGGCCTTCTATCCCAAATTTTGGGATCGGCCAGAAAATTTTGTAATGCCTTACAAAACAACAACAACATGAACCTTAATCCCAAATTTTGGGGTCGGTCATTTGAAAGACAAATATCAGAAAAGCAAAAAATAAAAATAAATAAATAAAAATAATAAAAATAAAAATTGTAAAAATAAAAATAAAGATTGTTTGTAATGCCTTACAAACAAACAAAATTAAATTAAAAAATATATATATATATTCAACTATTGTACCTGGTCTATGGATCTTTCAGCTATTATGCGACGGTAATCAATCTCACTTCCAATCAAAAGAGTATCACAATGTGCCTCCAATTTGGCTAAAAATTTTTGAAAAATCTCCCACTGCATACCATCCTGCAATCACAAAAATTTAGAGAGTCAAATTCTACCTGGACTACAATCAGAGAGACCACATTTTAAGACAGTGGACTAACACTGTGATACCTAACTGTAAGTTCTCACAAGAATACCAGACAGCTGAATATATTTAGCTAATTTAACCTTTGAAAATTGAAAGAGAGGAATGGGGATTGGAACAGCTTAACAGTAAAAGAGAAATCCAGTTAAGCATTTACCTGATTTAAATCCCCCGGTGCCCGATTACTGGTAGCCACAAGCACAGTACCAGTACTCAACAATCTGCTGACAATTCCAGATAAGGCCACAATAGCAAAAACATCAACAGTCTGTAATAGAGAAAGCATGAAAGTTCAAGTCATAAATGTGCTTGCCATGCCAATGTGCAGTTATAAGCAAAACGAATTATCTTGATGACACCACAACAAAACAAGGGAATGTCATCTTCAGGCAAATAACATAATATTGGATAAAAGTAGCATGGAACTAGACAAGAGCACAAACAGAAGGATATACCATTTAAATTATGAATTTCATTCAAAAGATGGAGCAGGTGCTAAAGTCATCGAGTAAACAAGAAAAGTGTTATTATTCCTTTTATTATACGGTCAATAAAAAATTCCAGAGAATGCCCTGTAATTAGCATGGCAGAATGTATTTTTCTCTTTCTTTGTTTTCTTTCCTACATATCCACGCCTTTCTAGAGCTTACTAATATTATTTAACTTTATTTCAGAAACTTCTTATTGAAGTTAAAACCATGCCTTCCCTCCCTCTCCCCCCCCCAAAAAAAAAGGGGGGAGAGAGAGAGAGAGAGGGAGTGAATAAGAACATAAGTTCCTCAATTATTCTCCATTTCTAGGATGTATCCTTTGGTATTAAATGAGAGTTGGCTTCAATGCGGTGGTAGGTTGATCCTTTTGTAACTTGGAGGTCACAAGTTCAAGATGCAAAAACAGCCAATTAACCACCGATTACGGCAGTAGATGGACCCAGCCCAGACACCACAGTGGTGGAAGCCTCACATATTGAATGGCCTCATCAATTATATCACAAAACTAAATACATTACTTCACTTTTTTGTTTATGGCATCCACTGTGCACCACCACTTGCCTAACTGCCGGTGTATGCTGCAAATGCATCCATAACTTGTAAAAGAGAGATTATGCACCCACAATCACAGAGAAAAGGTACAACTAAGGGAGTAGATCTATAAATTTATCTATAGTAATGGAAAAGAAAAAGGCAAAATCTACACTAGATTGCAATTCTTGAAACTCTCCACATACAAACTGGTTCCTTTTTGTCTCCAGACATTCAATCATGAGAACATGCTCTAGACACCTTTCTTATGCTATGCCTAAACAAGAATGTCTAGACACCTTTCTTTCTTATGTTTTCAAGATGTCACAAATTTATAATGGAAATGCTTGGAGTGGAACAAGTAGGTTCTATCGATTCTACCCCTTCAATGATGGTCTACAAGAATGAGATTCACCCATATGTATAGACCTAACTAGAAGTTTGAGCTAGCTTGCAGGTGACAGACACAATTGTGTCTTCTCATGTCTAAGTAGAGTGCCAGCCCTTTTGGCTGGTCTCTTACTACAACATAGACATGAATTAGACAGGCAGAAAGGGAAATAATACCTTAAGCCAGCATGGCAGCTAAACAGATTTAAGAGTTCTACTTACACAAATTAAAAAGACCTGCTCTGTCAAATTTAAGGTCATCTTTACCTGAATCTCATCAAAGCAAAGAACACTAGCACCACGTTTATGAGCTTTCTGGTCTATAAGAAATATATCTGCCACTGCAGGAAGGATATTTTTCATCTGCATCTCCTGCTTATACTCTTCTTGTGCAGCTAACCACTCTTTCACTTTTGTATCAAACGGAAGATTCATTATCCAACTAGATGACTGCAAAGACTTCTCCTCAACTTGTTTCTTCCATATCTTGTGCATTTGTTCATGTATCTTAAGCATAGCCTACAAGTGAAAGGTAAGAGTGATGCACCAATCTTGACCGAAAATACCTGTGATAAATTTAAATTAACTCACCTACAGCAATGTAGTAAGAAACTGCAATTAGATCACCTAATAACAAAACAACATGGTGGGAGCGAATTCAATCAGACCAGGAAACCAATCCTAATATGCACTTTCCATTCGATACACTGACAGAATAGAAAATACTGTAAGTAAGCTTGCAGATAGACACAAGAAAATACTTTTTGTTCTTTCAAGTTTAATTTTTGTTTGACATGATAGCAAAGCAAAAAAATCCTTAGTGCACCCCTTGTCAAGTCCCCCTCCCCAAAGATATTTCACATGTTTGGGACCCTCTTGTGAATCATTCTAGTTTCCATGTGAGAGGATAGAGGAGCGCGAAGATAAAAAAAAAAATAATAATAATAATAATAATAATAAAATAACAAGGTATTACCATCACGATCATCCTTAGCTTTTTGAGCAATTGGTTGTTTGACGTGTGATAGCATGAGTAAACTATATGCCTTCTATTCCAACATCAAGCTCCATAAATGAAACCATGTTCCCTAATATATTGCATTCCTTCTGTTGTCGCCAACTTATGTTTTTGAACCTTCTTTCTTTATTCCAATTTTCTACTTCTATCCTCCTATAGTTTTTTGGGCTTCTTCAACTAATTTATATTGTGTTATATCAACTGACCTAGAATAAAAACCTCTTTTTCTATCCCAAAAAAAAAGGAATAAGAAGAGCTATTAAAATGAAGTGTGCACATCCAAATTAGAGTTATTTTCTGTTGTCGTGAAAGGGGATTCATTTTACCTTCTTCCCATGTTGCACATGTATTGAATTGTTAACTTGAGCTATAACTATCCTTCAACAACTTGTTTACAAATAAATTCCTAGAAATGTTCTTTTTTCAATAAGAGAGATATCAACACAAATGGGACATATTACCCCGCCGCCAACAATAAAAGATACATATCAGAAAGGGAATCTCCAAAAATTAAGATATCTACATATTTTGGGTAGGAAAACATATGATCTTGTAGAAGATCAGCAGAATAGGACAAGGCACACAACTCAAAATATGATGAGCAACATAATAAACTTCTAAGAAAAAAAATTTAAAAATTCATAGTTCCAAGTCCAAATATCTTCTCCACAACTGCCAATTTACTGTTGTCCCTTGAACTTGAAAACATATCTACAAATAGCACCTAATATTTCCCTACTCTGAGAAACTAGACTTTTCCTCTTCCTCCAAAAACAACCAAAAAAGCATCCCCTACAACTCTTAGCCTAAGGATCATAGTTCAATTACAAACCTATGTATGCAGCAGAAGTCCAACTGAGAAAAAAATCATGAACAAATCTGTAACCCAATATGGAAACCTGCCAATCTCAATAAAAGATTAAATTGGATGAGAAGTTAGTTTGATTAATCATCAATTCCATATGTATGAATTTTACTCCTCAACTTCCAAATTGCACTTTTTGGAAAGGGAATTTACTCTTTCAAAAGCAAGAGCCATTACTGGACTTGCCAACAGGCAAAAGTGACTAGTAAAATAAGGTAATCATGACATGCCATAATGGCATGAAATCAAGGGAAGAAGTATTTTAGCAGCTGAGCACACAATTCCAAATTCTTGAGAAATAAAGTTGCATTCTGACCATTAGATACTGAGCTCACAATCAGAAGGAGATGAATCTTCGAGACCCAGCAAAAGAGATTCTAGTGCGCAAAGGCCGCAGAGATGGCATCAGTGGGGGGCTGCCAGAGGCCATGGCCCCCTAAAAATTTTAAATTGTTTCTTTTAGTAGTAAAGCATCCCATTAATATTTTATTGCCCCACATTTATTAAATAATTTAGCTCTCTGACTTTTCATATTCCGTCTTTTCATATCTTTATTTTTTTAGCATTTAAAAAAGAAATAGTTATTACAATTTTAAGAAAAAAATATTTGTCAGCCAATCTTATTTAGTTATAACTTTTTCTTTATTTCCAATGTCCCGTCCTATCTCTTTTATTTTCTTGTCTCAAAATCAAAATCAAAAGCAAAATCTACATAAGTCTTGGATCTTGCTTTTGAAACTTTCAAGTTATCAACTTTGTTCTTCAATCTTTACAACCTGTAAGTATTTTTATACATGAAAGTTTGGGTTTTTTTTTTTTAATTAATTTTGAGGAGGATTGATGATGCATTGATTAATTTATGACCAACATTATAAAGACGGATAACATGCTCACTTTTTGAAAAATTTTATTGTTTGTACAATATATGTTTAATATTTTTCGTTATAAATTATATATATATATAGTCTGTCTTCCCCCTTCCCCCGGGGAAAAAATCGTGTTTCCATCCCTGAAATGTGGTAATCAAACTCAAAAACAGAGCATCAGATAAACAGTGAGTTCACCTCATGGAAGTGAAACCTCCTTCGATGTTTGACAATTCCTTCAGTAGCACCATAAAACATATCCATTAGCATTGTCTTTCCTACAAGCATGAAAAATTGCTTCTCCAATCAAAATATTACCGGTGAATAAAATTAATGAAAGAAGCTAAAAATGAATATAGTCAAAGGAAACAAGCCCTATAGTTATCTTCTACAAACAACACAATAAATTAGAAAATTAAGAAGCTGGTAGCATCGGTCCAAATATTTCGTGTATAAATGGAATTATGAGTAAGAACAAAAGGGTTTAGGAGCATACCACTTCCCACATTCCCATACAGATATAGCCCTTTTGGGGCTGGAGGTGCCGTTGGACGGCGACCAACTAGAGAATCTAACTTCTTCTCTCGATTCAGGTATGAAACCCATTTCCCAGCACCTGGTTCTATCTCAGGCTTTCTCCTGTGTTAGGAAATCATTTGATGAAAAGGGGGACTAGAAAGGTGTTTAAAACATGGCCATGCTACCACACACCATTTGAAACTTCTAAAATCCCCTACACAGTCCGCTTTAATGTTGTGATATTCAAATAGATGGGTAATGAAAATGCAGAAATGAAAGAAATCTAGATTCAGATGTATAACATAAATTATAAGCAGTGGCAACGGACATAATTCTCCATAAAAGTAAAGCACCAGGTTGGTTTTTATATGACCAGATAAAACAGATGGAGCCAAAATGGAAAATAATTGTTAAACACTGACAAAATATAAGTACCAGATTTGAACAAATAGAAGATACACAAATCAGGAAGAAAAAGTAGTGAGAATATCATGGTTCAATTTTCCACCTTCCCGGAGGCTAGAAGCCAAGACCGTCCCTTTCTGTAACACAAAATCATTCAATTTTTAGAAGCCATCACGCCCTGCTTTAATCTTCACCACAAAAGGAATACATCTATAGTTGATCTTATAACAACATTTAACCCAAGACTTTGACACCTATTGACAGACAAAACAATATTTTACACAAAGGCTTATTAGCCTGGTGCCCATTGTCACAAGTTGATTGCCAGGGAACTTGTAGCTAGGTCTAGGTGGGGGATCATGCTGATGGTAGAGCCTCTCCAAACTAATGTCATCCGGAACAAGCAAAGAAGATTTGGATGCCGTAATAAATGTCAATAGGTGGCACGTTCAAGGTTAGAGGGCAGTGCTCCTGGTGTTATTTGCAAGTCAGACATGAAGGAAGTGTACAAACATTTAAGTTGGGACCTTACTATATATTGAATAGGTAGGATGGGTATTGAGAGAGTTGGTGCATTCAGATAGTGTGTTTGGCAACCTCATGGAAAAAGGAGATAAAGGAAAGGAAGGGATAGGATGAGAGAGGGAAGGAAAGGGAGGTAAAATTAAAAATCATGTTTGATAACAAAATATGTGATGAGAAAGGGAGAGAAAAAGAAGTAACATAAAAAATAACGTTTGGTTAGACGAGAGAAAGAGAGGGAATATAATCAAAAAGTGTACAAATTTACTATCTACTTTTTATTATCTTTTTAAAATAGAAGACATAAAAGTAAATTTAGCATTTACAATTTTAAAAGGGAAACCATCCCCTTCAAAACCCACCGATTTGGTGGAATTGCAAATCTGAGTTTCGAGAGTTTTGAAACGCTCCAGAGCCTTTCCCTCCTTCCCTCCAATTAATTGCTTTGCCAAACGTGAGTGGGTTCCTTAAAAACCCTCCCTTTCCCACAAAAACCCTCCATCCAAACAAAAACTCTCCACACCATAGGGATTGGGGAGAATAAAGAGGGAACAAAGAAGGGAGGAGGAAAGAGGAAGTACAGGAGAAACGAAAGAAAAGCCAAGACAGAGGTAGACAGAATCAGTTAGCGGGGGAGAAAATCTATCCCTAAGTCTCCCCATTGCTGCCACATTCCATTGACCTAATAATGGCTTAAAATGCCCTATGATTTTCAAAACTATAGTCCAATATGTTGATCTACATCCATAGCAACTGGTTCAGAGCCTTCAAAAGGGTTGCAGTAGGGCAACAGTTGTTTCTTTCTTACGGTAAAAAAAAAATATATATATATATATATATATATATATATATATAAGAAGGAAGAGAGGCAAGAAAACATTACAAACAATAAAATTGATATCAACAAATTGCAAGAAGAAAAATTCAAAATTAAAGCTCTCGAGTGTCTCTAGAAATCTTCAAGATCAAACAGTATCAAAACACGCCTAAAGTAGAATCTTATAACATTGTTGCCAAAGCCCCTAAATTTGGTGATGAGAAGCCAAAATGTAATTGTGCAACTCTTTGTCCTCAAAGGTACATCATGGGTGGAGGTGCTGACTGCTGCATGGATTGTCGTGCATCACAAGGGAGTCAGCTCTTTTAGAGGATTCATCATAGGAAAAGGGCTGAAGATTTTTTTTTTTTTTTTCCTTTTCTCATTGTAAACAACACCATTATATTCTAAGAGGCAGACGTGATGGGAGACATCGTTAGTTATTTTACATATATCCTGCACATTGAGGTGATGTTGAGCCTTCAAGTGAATCTATAAGAGAGAGAGAATCAATCCCATAGGTGAGAACATATTCCGAGGCTTGCTCATATCCTTGGATGTAGGGAGGAAGATTCCTTTATCCTCTACAAGGGTTCCACTGAGCGAATTCAATGCTAAGAAGGCATGGTGTCATATTATGAAAAGAGTTGAGAAAAGTTAAGAAGATTGGAAGAATGTTTCTTGCCTACTGAAGGGAGATTTATGCATGCTTTAAACATCCCATGTATTTCCATGTCTCCGTTTATCAACATGCTGTATAACAACCATCTGCTCCAAAAGTCTAGATGAATGATGGTATGTTGATTATTTAATATGATTAGCACATTCCCTTGTGTGTCAGCCTACCATGACTTATAAGGTTGTCCGAAATGCATGGGGTCCAAAATGGGCTAAAGGAATCAATTAAGTTTCCAATGAAGACCTCCTACCATGATACTATGTGGAACAACCAATTAATTCGCAAGCTTAAACCAACGAAGAATGATACGATGACTATGATTATGCTTAGTATTAATAAATCTCTCTTATGTCCAAGATTGTTATCTATGTCTCTTTGTGGTCTCATATGTCTGATGCCTTTATAGACATTAGTTTAAAGGACCTGAAGAAGGATTAAAATAATTCTCTTCACTCTCTCACCCCCCAATCATACGAAGATTTATCCTCATCTTTCTCCAAAATTTTTTTACCCTTAGTACTAGAGATTTGTTTTCTATTATAGGAAGACAGAGGTCATCCAGTAAAAAGGCTCAATAAACTTTAGAGAGTTTTCTCACCAAGTCAATAATTTTTCAACAATTGTATTTCGACGCTTGTTTCCAACAGTCCGGGCATCTCCTTGCTGTTTGAGTTCAGCTTCCTCTAACAAAAGTCTTCTCCTCTCATTCTCTCTTTGTTTCTCCCAATTTTCTAGGTTTACCTGCATGTCAAAGTAGAAACACTCAATTATGAAAAGCTTACTATCTCAAAGTCAACATTCACCAAGATCTAAACATATAGCACATTGTGGGTTCCACTTTACGTGATATTCCTCCATATCAATTTCATACTGCTCCAATCTTCCCAGTAAATTTTCCAATTCCAAAGCAACCTTTTCCTGGAAAGGATCATGTTGCAGCTTCTTTTGTGCAATAAGGTTCTTATATTGCTGTAATGGTCCTGAAGTATAAGGATGTGAATCTAAGTTTGAAATCGAGCACAAAAAAGAAGCATCAGATGTGCAAAAAGGCATCAGCCATAAAACTTCACAATAAAACAGCAATTTGGCGCATCACATGGGACTGATCAACTGTAATGCTCAATTGGCAGATTGTGAGCGCACAGAAACACTTAACTCATGCATGCGTATGTGCGACACAGACACTTTTATATAAGCCATAGGATATGATAGCTGCCACAAGCAGCTAGCCACAAGCAGCTATTAGATTATTCTTCTAGGTTCCTTCTCATTTCATAGGCAAGATAAGTCCATCCATACCTACACATGAACACGCCTAAATGTGATGATTTAAGAAGACACATGTATCCAACCTCATACAATCAGTACAATATCATTAACCCAAATTGAGTAAACCCTGCCCCCCCCCCAAAAAAAAAACCAAAAAAAAGAAAACAAAAGGCCCCAAAATCAATCTAGAAGCATGGAATCAAATACGGCAATCCAAACCCAAAAATACTGATGGGTTCCAGTGAGCAACAAAAAACAATGATATCAAACTCAATATCCCCTACCCCCACAAAACAAAAAGGTCATTGCAAGCATTTTCCACGTTCAAATCTGAAGCAGTTTTTAGCCGATCCTCATCAACAAGCAAAAACAATGCCAATCATATCACAGGAAACGTATACATTCTGGAGTGGCAAGTTTACCTAAGACCATTCTAGAAGTCCCATCCAAGTAATTCTGATTTGTATCATGTAATTCTAAAATATCTAATTCATACCTTTAGCGATTGCAGTTTAGGAATGTCAATTGTGTAAAGAACTATTCCTGCAATCGAGTTTACAACATAAAACACTAAGAAACATACATTTTTCTTTCAATTAAAAACCTAAGAAACGTTTCATTTCAATTTTTAGGGCTCAAGAACTGCATTTTCTCAGACAATGAATCAAAAACAGCAAACATAACCGTCCGTAAAAGTAAAGATTATATTTGAAACAATTAAAGCCAAACAGAGAGAGAGAGAGATGAGAATTAATGAGAGGGAAGAAGAATGAACCGGGACTCTTTGAGGAAGAAAAATGGGCAGAATCATCAGAGTAACAACGAATCACATTGATCTGAATGCCAGAAAATCGTCGACGAAACCCTCGTGACAGTACTGATGAAATTGAAAACACTCTTCCATTCATCCTCTCTCTCTCTCTCTCTCTCTCTCTCTCAATCAAATTGGACAAAACAGAAGCTGAATGGGGAGAGTCGGGTGCCATTATATAGAATCCGACTGAAACCGAAAAGGTTAAATAGGATACTGACGTGGCGATCTCCGGGACCATCAATTTGGCAGATTGGTGACGTGGACAAATTGCCCACGGCTACTTGAAGTCAATGTCTCAAACTCTCAAACGGCTAATTTTCAGAATTTCTAAAAAACAATGCTATTATATTTGATATCCGTAAATAATCGATTTCTTGGGGATTATTGTAGTCCAAAAAATAAAAATAAAAAAAATTGTGGGCAATGTGTGTTGTTGTTTGTGGCAGAGAGATAAGGGTGGAGAGGAGGTGTTCGACAAAATGCCCCAAATGATATTACGTGGAAAATGAGTTCTAATTTGAAGAACAATTAGGATTAGATTTGGAAACCAAAGAGTTATAGAGGACATGTAAATTTCTTTGGGAAGTAAAAAGAAATAATAATAATAATAATAATAATAATAATAATAATAATAATAAAAGAAAGTAGACCATATTGTCTACGTTTACAAGGAAATCAAGTTATTTGGTGACCAAGTTGATATTACATTTTATATAATCAAATAAAGAATTAAAACTAGGAGCAAATCAAGGATCTTCCCAATGGAGTTGGGAAAATCCTTTTCATTTTATTTTTAATTATAATTGTCAAAAAATAAAATTTAGTTAATTCAATGAGAAGATTGCAAAATACTTTATAACAAAGTATAAAGGACATGTAATTTAAAATTTAATAATTTAAAACAAAGTAAAAAAATATATATAGTTTGAATCTCTATCACCACCGATTATAATTTGAAATCTCTTATATCATCATGTCAAATCAAATTATGGTAGCAATGCGTTTAACCTAACAAATTCTTAGTTTACTAATCCAAACCAAATCACAAGCCTTTTTGAGTAGAAAGCAATTGTTGTATTTTCTTTAAAATTTCGGCTCTCATTGTTCCATGGAACCTTTTAAGAACTTCATTAAATTAAATACGATTTTAATTTTAAATATTAAGAATTGAAAAAACAGGTATTAAAACTCAAGAGAAGCAATTCTTAAATGAATATTAAAATATTCAAATACCGATTGGTTAATCATAAAAAATAAACTTTTAGGGCACAGAAAACATAGAAAATACTATTTGGGCGAGAGCTCATTGTTCAATAGTCATGCAACTCAATTGTCATTTGTTTTGGAGGAGAAAGAAGATAGCAAAATACACTCAGATAACTTCAAGGCGAGTTTATGGATGATAGGAACATCAAGTTTTTGTTCCCTCTCTCTCTCTCTGTGATAACTTCAACAGAAGCATGAGGGAAGCCTCTTCCACTTTAATCAGTCGGGGTAGAATCCATGTGTTCTCATGAGTATGGATCCACCGGAAGGCACGAAAGATACTAATGAAAACAAGGGTTGGGGTATGTGGCCAAGCTGCATCCATTTGTAAACTATGCCCAAACAAGGCGCATAAAGGTTGATCCTTTTTTTTATATATCACCGATATTTAGAGTTATATTTCGATTAATCCAATTCAGAATTTATGATAGCTCATTTCAGGTGTTATTCTCCGAATATAATTTTTTTTATTCTCAAAATTCGAATCCGAGATTTTGATTAAGGGATTTAATGTTATATTTCTCTAAATTGACTAACCATTGAGAGGAAAGTTGATCCCTTCCACGTAGTGATTGTAATTTTACGTATTCATTTTGTGTGGTTTAAATTTACAAAATTATTTCAGCTATATAATAGATTTTGTATTTCAAAAGGGACGGCACACTTTAAAATTCTTAAATCATACTAAAAAAATGTATAAATATGTTATAAATTTTAAGAAATTTGGGTGGATGTTTAATATATAGATGGTAAATATTTTGAAAGTATATACATTGTTAATAGTAGTCAATATCACAATATAAAAATATCACATATTTGAAAAAATATTTTACTTTGAAATCTTTCAATTATATACATACTCCAAGATGTATAAATACTCACTTTGTAATTTCATTATATACACACATTCAAAAGAATAAAAAATTTCTCTCTTTCTCTCTCTTTATTTTATTATTCTTTTTCTTTAATATTTTCTTTAGTTTACAATACGTTATCAGTACGAGATTCTACCCAAACCGAGTACGAAATTCTCACCAATGAAGAACAAATTTTATTTTATATGAATTTTTATAATTTTTTTATTATTTTATATATAGATTTTATTAAATATTATGGTCTTTCCAAAGTATGCTTTGGGGTTGCAACTTAATTTGATCATCTACGTCAGAAAAGAAACTATTATAGTTTTATTATGTTTATTATTCTATAACTTTATTATTGATTAAGTATATAAGTTGGAAACCAAATTTTGCAGGTTACTGATTTGAAAATTTTTTATAAGACATAGATTTGGTGCAACAATATCACATATTTAATTAATAAATTTTTATTAAAAATTATATATATTTTTTGTAAATGTGTTATTTATTTGTTCTTTATTTGTTATAGTCGATAATGTCGAACCTTACAAAACTCGAATTTGTAACTCTTGATATTATGAAAAATAATTATTTATCATTGGTGTTAAATACTGAACTGTATCCAGATGTAATGGGTTTTAAAAATACCATTAAAATAATTTGAAGGAATAATAATGGTGGAAAAGTATAACCACTTGAAAATAGTTATTTATATCATAGAAAAGTTTTGTAGAGAAAATATTATTGGGAAACATACCTTAGAAAATTCTTTACTTTTCATGTCTTACATTTGTTCCTCCTGTAGCAATATCGAAAAAGGGATTTAGAATATTCTGAATTGATTTTATGACTCATTATGGTTGAATAAAATATGACCGGTGAAAAATCATAAAACTCGACCTATTGGTTCTAATCCATTCTCTACAGTGAATGTGACTAAATATTATTATATGAAAGATGTCGTGATTGTCATGATTATACAAATTTATCAAGACCACTAGAAGTATTCATGTAAATTTATCACCGCTAGAAGTGAGACAATAATGATGAGAAAAGACAAGATAAGTTAGCAAAAATTCTGAGATCAATAAAAGTCGAGAAAGATGAATATCTCATTGATAATGTTGTTATAAGTGTTATTTCTCCTACATGAAATTAGGAAAAACAACTGTTATTTAAAATAAGAATTACTTCTCCTACCTGAGGTTGGCAGAAACGAGATTAATTGAAAAATCCAATGGAGCTGAAGGAAAACTGACCATTTAATTGAAGATATGAGTGTCCAAAAATAAATTTCTTAGAATTCACTAAAATATAATTATATTTTATTTTAATTGTATTGAATTCTAAAATATTTGTTATATTTAAATATTTTATTCACTATTATTTTAATGAAATATATTTTTGTCACAAAATAAATTTTTAGAATTTACTAGTATTATTATAATCATGAATTCTAAAATATTTGTTTGTTTATTAAAAAACATAGATATTCCCTTGATTCAATTCGCGATGAACAGTAAAGATATGTCTCGTAAATAATGCCACTACACACACTATATTAAAAGAAAAGAAATACTTTTCTCTTTTGAGAATACAAGAGGGCAGTGTTAATACTATATCTGACAGTATAAAATTGATTGAAGGCTTTGGAAGAGCTAACATACTCTTACCCAAATAAAATAAATTTGAAATTGAGAAAACATTATATTCTCCCAAATTTAAAAGAAATTTATTGAATTTTAAAGATATTCGCAGAAATGAGTATCATATTGAGACAATAAGTGAAGAAAATATTGAATACCTTCACATCACGAATATAATTCTGAGTGAGAAAAGGATATTAGAAAAATTACCAACATATTCTTTCGGTTTATATTACACATTCATTAATGCAAGAGAAGTATATACAATAGTAAATTAAAAGTTTACTAAGTTGAATGATTTTATTGTTTGACATGACCGGTTGAATCATCCCGAATCAGTAATGATATGAAAGATTATAAATGATTCATGTGAATATTTTTTAAAGAATTAAAAGATTCTTCAGTCTAATAAATTTGTTTGTGTTGCTTGCTCTCAATGCAAATTAATTGTGAGAGTGTCACTGATTAAAATAAATTATGAATCTCTTAAATTTTGGGAACGAATACACGGAGATATTTATGGGTTTATACACCCACCATGTGGATCATTTAAGTATTTTATGGTTTTAATTGATACATCAACTAGGTGGTCATATGTATTATTATTATCAACTCGCAACTTGACGTTTGCGAGATTATTTATTCAGTTAATTAGATTACGAACACATTTTTCTAATTATCAAATTAAGAAAATTTGTCTTGATAATATTGGTGAATTTAAATTCTAAAATTTTGATGAATATTATATGTCGATTGGGATAAGTGTAGAACATTTTGTAGTACATATTCATACTCAAAATGATTTAACAGAATCACTCATTAAGCATATCTAATTGATCGCAAGACTATTGCCTATGTGAGCAAAATTACCGGTTTCTGTTTAGGGACATACTGTTTTATACACAGTAACACTTATTTGCATCTGGTCAACAAGTAGTAATGATTTCTTTCCATTATATTTGGTTCATAGTCAGGAACCAAATATCTCCTATTTGAGAATTTTTGGATATGTAATATATGTCCCTATTACTCTACCATAACGAATTAAGATGAGAGCTCATAGGAGATTAGGGATATACGTTGGGTTTGAATCTCTATCAATTATTAAATATATTGAACCCATACCAGGAGATTTGTTTACAACTTGTTTTGCCGATTGTCATTTTGATGAATTTGTTTTCCCAACATTGGGAGGGAAGGAATAAACAATTTAAAAATAAAATTAGTTTGAATGAATTATCATTATCTTATCTTGATTCTCGAACAAAACAATGTGAATTGCAAGTTCAAAAAATGATTCATTTACAAATTTTAGCAAATTAATTGTCAGACGCATTTACTAATCATAAAAGAGTGACTGAGTCACATATTTCAACTATTAATACTCCTATTAGGATTAATGTCCCTAAAAGACGACACAATATTGCTAATAAGTTTAAAGCGCGCACAAAAAGTGGTAAACTGATTGGTTTCAAAAATAAAAATCTTTGAGATAGAAAAGGAGTAAAGAAATTAGATACTCTAAATGGGGATTTGCATATCCCAAAGATATACCAACCATTGATAAATGTTTCAGAAGAATATTAGATATCTAAAAATACTGATAATTATAAGATTTCAATAAGTTATGTTATGGATAGTGAAATATAGAATCGAAATAATGTCAATATTGATGACATTTTTACATACCACATAACAATGAGTATTGGGAATAAAAATAAGGATCTTGAATCAATGTCTATTGAGGAATGCAAACATAGACATGATTGGCCAAAATAGAAAGATGCAATTGAAATAGAATTGAAATCTCTTGATAAGAGAAATATTTTCAGACCAGTAGTCCGTACATCTATTAGTGTAAAACCAATCAGATACAAATAAGTTTTTGTGTAAAAACGAAATGAGAAATGTGAAATTATGAGATATAAAGTATGTTTGGTTGCACAAGGATTTTCGCAAAGACCTGATATTGATTATGATGTAATATACTCTCCTATGGTGGATATGGCTATTTTTCGATTTTTAATTAGTTTGACAATACAAAAAAAGACTCAATTTATAATTAATGGATGATGTTACAGTTTATTTGTATGGCCCACTGAATAATAACATCTATATGAAACTTTCAGAAGAATTTAAATTGTTAGAAGCATTTAATTTTGGTTATCGAAAACATTACTCAATCAAACTGAACAAATCTTTATATAGATTAAAATAATCTGGTTACATATAGTATAACCGACTTAGTAAGTATCTGTTAAAGGAAGAATATAAGAATGATCTTATTTGTCCATGTATTTTTATCCAAGAAAAAAAAATTGGATGTGATTTTGCTATTATTACAATATATGTTGATGATTTAAATATTATTGGAACTCCTAAAGAGCTCTTGAAAGCAATAGAATGTTTGAAAAAGAAATTTGAAATGAAAGATCTCGAAAAGATAAAGTTCTGTATTGTATAATAGATAGAAAATTTTAAAAAATGGAATCTTTATTTATCAAGCAATTTATATAGAATAAGTGCTAAAACGATTTTATATAAACAAAACACGTTTGTTGAGCATCCCGATAGTTGTGAGGTCACTTGATGTAAATAAAAACCCTTTTCGACATCAAGAAAAAAATGAGGAGATTCTTAATCCTGAAGTACCATACTTAAGTGTAATCGAAGCACTCATATATCTCTATAGTCATACACGACCTGATATATCATTTACCGTCAACTTATTGGCGATATATAGTTCTTGTCCAATTCGAAAATATTGAAATGAGATTAAACATATATTTCATTACCTACAAGGTATAAAAGACGTGGGTCTATATTTTTTGAAATTATCCAAAAATATTTGCTTGGTTTTACAGATGCAGGGTACCTATCTGATTCTTATAATACTCGATCATAAACTGGATATGTGTTCACATATGGTGATATTGTCATTTTGTGGTGTTTTATGAAATAAGCAATAGGTAGCTATATCTTCTAATCATGCTGAAATTTTAGTAATCTATGAAGTTAGTCGTGAATGCGTATGGTTAAGCGCAGTAATTCAGCACATACAAAGAGTTTGTGGTTTATTTTAAAGAAAAGAAGCACCAATGGTCTTATATGAAGATGATGCAGTATGCGTAGCCCAACTCAATGAGGATATATCAAATGTGATAGAACAAAACACATTTTACTAAAATTCTTTTTCACTCATGAATTTCAGAAGAATGGTGATATAGGCATTCCGAATAAGAATTTAACAGTTTTGTTTACAAAATCACTGCCAACTGCTACCTTTACAAAATTAGTGAAAAAAATGAAATGTATCGGTTCAAGGATCTCAAGGATATCCTCGATAGGGGGAGTAAATATATTATCGAACACTTTGAATAGTGTACTCTTTTTCCTTCATTAGGATTTTTTTTTTCACTAGGTTTTTTTATAATAAGGTTTTAACGAGACTTATTCTCTATATAATGGATATCTAAGAGAGAGTATTATAAACCCTAAGAAATTTGGGTGCATGTCCAATATATGAAAGATAAATATTTTGAAAGGATACACATTGTTATTAGTAACATTTTTTATATATCAATACATGAAAATATCATATATTTGAGAGAATATTTTATTTTAAAAATTTTCAATTATATACACATCCCGACATGTATAAATACTTCATTTATAATCTCATTCTATACACATATTTAAGAGAATAAGAAATTTATCTATTTCTCTCTCATTTTCTTCTTTTTCTTCTACTTTAATAATTTTTTTTTAATTTACGGCAAAATATAATCTTTTTGTTCTTTTTTATAGAATAAAAGTGAGATGGAGCCATATTTTGGGCATAGAAAGATTAATTAAATCTTATAATATAAATTTTTTAACACCATTCAAGATTGTTCAACGGACAGCAATCAAAACCAAAATTATCAACAAAACAAGCAATTTAATAAATGTATCAATTGAACTCGAAATCTATAGAAGATTTAAATGCTATAATTACAATGCAAAATTTTTTAATTTTTTGAGAGACCCTTCAACTATACCCTTATTTTTTTTGAGTCTCCAACTATCAAATTATCAAGTTAAATACAAACTCTTCAGCCACCAAGAGCCTATGCTAATCCCAATACAAGAAGGACCCCCCCCCCCCCCAAAAAAAACAAGTATACTACCATAGCCATTGTCTGCAAATCCACCAAACCATTGACCCTGTGAGTCACAATCTAAACCCCAACAGCCGCACAATTGCTGAGCCATTGAATTTGGAATCAATATGATTTTTAAATCTAGCTCAACAAGGTCAAAAAAAAAATTGAAGGAGTCATAATTGACCCTAAAAGTTGGTGTAATTTTGGCCCCTAAAAGGATTTTGAGATTTTCAAAATTACTAGTGTTGAAAAAATTTTAAAATAGATAAAATCCGATAATCTAAAATTTGGTTGAAGCAAATATTTCAAACATTTTATAGATTTTCGAATCTTGCAGATCCAATTAATTGTATGATAATTTGGAATATTCCAAAATGATTCAAAATTTTATAATGATTTGGAGTATTCCAAAATTTTATTAAAAAAAAAAACCCTTTTCTAAAATTTTGTTTTATTAAAAGTTATTAAGCATTAGATTACACGAAAATAGAAATATATATAAATGCATAAATATAAAAAATATAAAAATTTTATATCGATTATTTTTTTAAAATAATAAAATAATTATATTTTATAATAAAAATCTAAAAGAAATCAAATATATAAATATTAATTACAAAATAAATAATATAAAATTATAATTATAAATAAATAAATAATTTATTATATATAAATATAAAAGATATAAAAATTTTTATATAAATACAAGAGCATGTGCTTGCGCACCTTCGTTAGCACTTTACTTGGTCGCCGGAGACTGATGATCGTGCATACTAATCCTCAGTGCCAAGTTTCTTCTCTTTTTCTTCTTCATTCTTAACTTCGCTTGCCTTTCCCAAATTCTTGAATCCGAGTCCCGCTAGAAGCATAATCGTTCCATTTCAAGTTCCTCTGGGGGCGTTTTGATTGTGAATGTGAACAGAATAATCTTCCACTCCCGCGGCTATAGGCCAATCCCATAACAACGGTCGTCTATCCAAGTCTGTTCAAAATTCAAATTTCGTTGTTACTAGGTTCAAATCTCTCTCTCTGATCCTTAAATGCAATCCCACTTCATCAATACCAAACTTATCCACTCCATCACCACGTCCACGGTCATTAAACATAGCAAGACAAGGTTAGCAGAACAGGCATGTTTATCTCTCCTCCAAACCTGCACTTCTCTCTCTAACCTCACCCAAATCCAATCTCATATCCTCAAGCTCGGCCTCCACAACAACCCTTTAGTCCTCACCAAATTCGCTTCCTCTTCTTCCAATCTCAATGCAATTGACTATTCCGCATCCTTCATTTTCTCCAACACTTGTCTTTATGATACATTTCTCTTTAATACCATCATCAGAGCTTATTCTCAAACCTTTCAGTTCAAACACAAGGCCATTTCTTTTTATAATTTGATGCTTAGTTATGGCATTTTGCCTAATCAATTCACATACCCATTTGTTCTTAAGGCCTGTGCTGGCCTTCTAGACCTTAAGTTAGGACAAAGTGTTCATGGCTCAGTAACAAAATATGGGTTTGATAAAGATTTGAATGTGCAGAACACGATTATTCATATGTATTGCTGTTGTGATGGAGGGGTTGAGATTGGGAGGAAGATATTCGACGAAATGCCAAAGATGGATTCTGTATCGTGGAGTGCAATGATTGGTGGATATGTAAGAGCTGGCCGATCAAATGATGCCGTTGGGATTTTTAGGAAAATGCAAGGTTCTAGGGTGAAGGCTGATGAGATTACTATGGTTTCGGTGCTCTCTGCCTGTAGTGATTTGGGTGCACTTGAGCTAGGAAAATGGGTTGCTGCTTATATTGAGAAGGAAGGGATTGAAATGAGTGTTGAGCTTTTTAATGCGCTTATCGACATGTTTGCAAAGTGTGGCGATGTGGAGGAGGCGTTGAGGTTGTTTCAGAACATGGGTGCGAGAAACATAATTTCCTGGACTTCTGTTATTGTTGGTTTGGCAATGCATGGACGTGGAGCAGAGGCTATTGCGTTGTTTGAAGAGATGAAGGGAGCTGGGATGAACCCAGATGAAGTTGTGTTTATTGGGTTGCTTATGGCTTGTAGTCATTCTGGGTTGGTTGAAGAAGGAAAAAAATATTATAACTCAATGATGAATGAATTTGGAATTGTGCCTAAGATAGAGCACTATGGTTGCATGGTGGATTTGTTTTGCAGGGCTGGACTTGTCGAACAGGCATTAGACTTTGTTCAAACAATGCCCATTGAACCAAACTCGGTAATCATGCGAACTTTGGTTAATGCTTGCCGTGTCCACGGCAAGCTTGAGCTGGGTGAGATGTACACCAAACATCTATTAGAAAAGGAGCCAATGCATGACTCTAATTATGTTTTACTGTCCAATATTTATGCAAAAATGTTGTGCTGGGAGAAGAAAACGAAGATTAGGGAGGTGATGGTAAATAAGGGGATGAGAAAGATCCCCGGAAGCACTAAAATCGAGTTGGATAATGAGATCTATGAATTTGTGGCAGGAGATAAATCACACAGTCAGCATAAAGAAATATATGAGATGGTCAATGAGATGGGAAGAGATATTAAAAAGGCTGGTTATGTTCCAACAACCTCTGAGGTTCTACTTGATCTTGGTGAAGAAGACAAAGAAGATACTTTGAATTGGCATAGTGAAAAGCTGGCTTTGGCATTTGCCCTTCTTAAATCACCAGCGGGAACTCCTATAAGGATAGTGAAAAATCTGCGTGTTTGTGGAGATTGTCATTCTGCTACTAAGTTTATCTCCAAGGTTTATAACAGAGATATAGTGGTCAGGGACAGGAACCGATTTCACCATTTCAAAGATGGACTCTGCTCATGCAGAGATTTCTGGTGATAATGTAATTTTGATCCACTAAGGTTCATTCTCTTAGAATTTCAGTTGTCCCAATCGTTGAAAGCTATTGCAAGAAGGAACCATGGTGTAACTCCAATTAAAGGTGTGGTTGGACATGATTACCAAGCTAAATTGAATGGTGTCCATTTAACTGCAAAATCTTTTGACATAAGAAATTTCACAGAATCAACCTTTTCTGGAAGGATGGTGTTGATTAATTGGTCAAGCACACCGCTGCGCTCACATGAGATTCCATCTTTTTGGGGATGTATGTGCTAAAAACACAGCAACACGTGAATTGGCTCATTTAAATCAACTTCTAGGATTTTACCATTTGCAGAGCAACTAACTTAAATGATCTGTTACAGATTATGCTATTGCAGCTGATAAGGAAAATGTTTCCATCTCCTAAGACACTTGAGTTGTTAGTGCATGATATCCACACAATAGCTTTAAAACTATCTTACATTATATCCATTTTAATTTGACTTGATGAGCTGATTCCCAATGATCAGGTCACGAATCATTTATCCGCATCTACTGGAAACACTATTTAAGTTGAAAACATTCTTAACTTGGTCAATATACTTTTTCTTCTTTTGGCAGGAGTCCACCAAAGATCCATGAAAATGACTCGACTACTGTTCTTTTGGATGGACTTACTCAATCCTCAACCGGTACAAGCAAGAACACTAGATTATGAACAGAAACGCCAACAACTAAAATGTTGGGTACGTTTTTCAAATGAACCATATTAACATTTCACATCATGTGGTGAAGTTGTCTTGAGGTATCGAGCTTATCCCAGTAGCCTGTCTTGTTCAATTTCCATGAATGGTGAGCTTTTGGAAGAGCTCATTAGATACCATATTTAGGAAGATTTTTCATTCGGAGAATTAGAGTAGAAGCTTATGTTGAGATCAGCTCCTTAAACTGATAACATAAGTAATAAATTTTCCAATGCCTTTTGTAATTTACTCAGGCATCTGTAACTGATTGACTTTAGATAATTTATACCGCCAATTCCACAATTACATTCTTCTTCTTGTTTAGTCATATGCCATTGGGCACATATCAACCACTAATTTCTGCCTATGTTCTTTTCAAATTGAAAATTCTCTTTCTTAATGTTTGTTGAAGTGATGGACAAGGTAATTGAGCCTTCATCTATTTATTGCAGGAAAGAGAAAAGATTGTCAAAGAGGTTGTCACTAAATAATAAGGTAAATGTCTTTCCTGTCTTTGTCCCAAGGTAGTTTACTATGATTTGGTTTGTACAGGTGAGTCTTACAAGAAGCTAGATGTTGTTAAGATAAAAAAATGTAAAACATTAATTAATTGATATGCATTCAATAGCTTCTGATAGTACAATGGAGCAGAAATTCTGGTACTTTTCTGCATTGTGGCACTCTGTTGGGCTCTCTTTCATGGACCACTGAAGATGTGATTTCATAACTGGGCATGACAAAAGTAAACAAGATGTAGTGCATCCTGTTACATGGGCCACGCTCGCATTGATGTAGGAGATATGGTCGAACTAGTCATCAGACGTATGAAGGACACAACGATTTTTCATCAGTGTCTGAACTCTTTAATTCCATCAATTAATCCCAACTTGGTGATTTGTTGGATCTGGAGTTGTTGTCTGTTAGTTTTAGTATAGCCTGTGGTATTTTTCCTATTGTTTCATATACCCTATTTTGTGCGTACTGGATTATCCACACATTATCCTGTTGGTGCATCCTTGAGGGACCACAAACCGAAACTGTGAACTCCTTTACCCTTTGTAATATTAATGCAAGCAGTTTGAAAAGAATATTTTCCACAGTTGGTGCCTTGTGATGAAATGCACCGTCTACCGATCGGTGTTTTCATTCTTATCCCACAGTTTTTCTCCGTGGGATCTGGGGAAGCATTCATATAAACTGGTCAGCTAGACTTCTTCATAACCCAGTCACCGAAAAGAATGAAAGTGATGAGCACCGGCCTATTCCTCACCACACTCTCTCTTGGTTTCTTCTTAAGCAGTCTTTTGGTTTCAATAGTGAAGGCTGAGACTAGAACAGGTGAAGGGAAAGGATGGTTGGTAGACAACATTAACAATGGCAGGCTTGATTGCTTTTACGGACTTTTAGCTGCATTAAGCTTTGTAAACTTTGGAGCCTATCTTCTATGTGCCATGTGGTACAAGGCTAGATCTCATAAAGAGATGGAGAACGAGGTCAAGGGTGCATAGAAGTGCTAGTTACAAGAGAGAATGCTTACTTTCCATGTTTTCCATCAACTGTAAATGGGTTGTGCCAGGTTTTAAGCTTTCTTTTTGGAGGTTATGCCTTTGCAGCATTAGTATTATAGATGTCTCCTCATTGTAAACTTTGTTATGGTCTTCACTTTGAAATAAATAAGATCCGGCAATTAACATTGAAGTGCATACAGTCACTCTTTCCCTTATCTATCCTATGCGGGATTTGATCCACACGAGTCAAAATCCGGGGCCCCCTTTGTGGTGTATGTCAAAGCAAGTCATGAAAGAGTTTTTCTGTACTAGGAAATTTGGGCCTCGCAATATAAATATATGAACAATTTTAATTGGTGCCCCACCTTCCACATTGTGTCATGGGCATATGACTTTATTTCATTGTCACCAGAAAATGAAATCCCTTTCTCAACCTTTGATGGCTCTTCTTTGGTGGGTAATTATTGATTGACGGCAGAGTAAACATAAGTAGCCACTTGATCTCTATTAACCAAATCAAAATCTTCCTCAGTGAGCACATTTTAAGCATAGGAAGCTGCAATCAATCATCATATGACATCAAAATAGAAACAAGTCAATCAATCATTTGGAGAGAGAGAGATGCCTCTCCACCGATCGCAGTTTGAATTTTAGAAATAAAAAGAATTATGTTAGAAAAACTTCTTTGAAATGAGGTTAACTTAAATTGAATTAATCGAAATATAATTCTGAATACCGATCGATAGAAAAATGTTCCATGACAATCAAAAAACACAAACAGAAAATCCCCCACTAAATGCTATCAAAAAATTATACAAGTATATATATTATCTATCCAAGTTTATACATTATCTATCCGTTCATGCACGTCACTAAATAGATGACATTTATATATTGTCTATTTGATATCACTATGATTAAAATTTAGTGCGTGGATTAGTAGTCAATATTAACATAAAATAGTTGCTATTAACTAGGCAAACATATCTAAGATTTTGTACAAGGTGTATCTTTTTTTTTCCCAGTAAGTTAGGCGAGCCAAGTATCTTTATTTTCTTTTCAATTCTCAGATAAGGTGGCAAATAATATAAATTTAAATTCTTTTGGATTGTTCTTGGATACAAAGGAAAAGAGGATGTGCTAATCTCTTATACATAAAAACTTTTCAAACTGTTTTTTGTTTTTGAAATGTTTCTCGTTTATGAAATGGTTTAACATGCTAGATTAATTAATATTTATATAAAAATATTTATATTTTTTATATGAAGATATTTTTCATATTTAATGAATTATTTACTTATTTAATTATAATTTTTATATATTTATTTTATTTATCTTATAATTAATAATTACATATTTAATCATTTTAATTTTTTATTATAAAAAAGAGCTATTGTATTACTTTTATAAATAATTAATATTTTCATAAAAATTCTTATATTTTTTATATTTTCATATTTTCTCATATTTTCATTTTCTGTATTTTTACAAATTATCATTTTTCTACGTCATTTCATATCCATTTTTATTTCTCCATTTTCGCTTATGTACTATCTAGACAATAACATATTATTTGTTAAGTTTCATTTGAATATTATATAAAAGTCAAATGAATGTCATCACATATTATCTATACCAATTTGAGTGTTGTATATAATATTAAAAAAAAATTTACTATAATTATTAATTTTTAAGAACTGATCAAAACTGTCACATATTTTATCATAACTTGTTAAAATTATTTTACAATTAACTTATTAAAATTTCATCAAAATTCTCTCACCGTTTAAAAAAAAAAAAAGAACTGCTTCTTTGCCTGGGTTGTGTTCCTTGACATTCCTTCCTTTAATAAGCAGGCAAATCACAAATCATGCCATTGACATTCCTCATACGAGAAGAAGAGGAAAAATAACCAAAGACATCCATTCGCTCTACATGGAATAGTCATTTCTCTTTTTCTTTTTTTTTTCCCCCCAACCACCGGTATTTAGAAGTCTAATCCGATTTGAACGTTTGTAGAAATCCTATTAGAGAGTGACTCTCATAATATAGTTTTTTTATCCTCAAATTTTAAATTCGAGATTTAATTAAAAAATTTAATACCCTATCTCACTAAATCGATACCGCTTCCACAAAATGGGATTGGTCGAATGCTTAAATTTAGATTTTTTTTTGGATACATAGAGAGAGTCGAACCTGAGTCTATTTTAAGAAAGAAAGGGGAGTGGTGCCAGAGCTCTTAAGCCTAGATGGTAGATGGGGCATCTAGACTAGTTGTCCTTGATTTGTTTGGGAGGGATATAGCACAGACCTGTTTGTGACAGGTAAAATGTCTGAGCTTTTCATATGCTAAAATACCCCTAAAAGGAAAGATGCCCCGACTGTTTTTCAGATCTGGTTGTCGGACACTCGCCTATTGGTTTAGCGTAGGCTTACATGATCAACTTTCACTTTGGTGGAATCATACGCCGATTAAAGGGTATCTAGAGGTAATATAGCTTCTTCTTTTAGTCCTTCAAATCAGCCACGAGTCAGTGCCCAGATGAAAGAACCTTATTTTAAGAAAATAGAAGCTTGGTCCTCTGAGGTCAAAAGATTGGAATAGGGCCTTATCAAGGATTGTCTGCAGAAAATCATGTTTTTCATGTTGCCTTATGTCTATGTTCTCAAAAGGGCCTAGTTCAGGCTCCAAAGTTAAGTAAGAAAAAAAATTATGTCAAAATAATTAAAGAAAAAGGGCAAAAGCATGTAGAACCAAGTCTTTGCTCACTTGAATTAAGGTTGATTTCTGGCCGGTCTACTACATTGGTTAATGCCCCACTTTAGTTGCTGGCAATATTCAATAAATCATGCTAACGGATGATCAGTTTAATGGATAAATATATTAGATTTCTTAATTAAATTTTAAATTTAAATTTTAAGAATAAAAAAAAATTACGTTGAAAGAGTTTTCTCAAAATTAAGTCCAATAATATTTGAATTGAATTAATTAAAATATGATCTCGATTATAAAAAAAATTATATATTCAATAAATTGCAGCTCATTCATGGTAGTTGTCACGTGGACCATCTTGAGCTGGCATGTTCATGCCCTGGATTGAGCTGGACTAGTCGGATTATCCCATAAGGGGCGTCTGCATACGCAAGTTCGAATGTATCTTACCCATCCAAGTGTGTGCATGGAGGAAAAATATTATCCCTTAGGATAGCTCAAGTGATAGAATTTTTTCACATTTATTTTTATTTTTTCAACTCAATTCCATTTAATTATATCGTACAAAAAAAAAAAATAGAGGAAAAATACTGTGCTAGGCTATGCACTTGGCCCAAAACCCTAGACCGGCAAGACCAGTCCATCTCATGCAGGCTGGTTATGCAGCCCAGCCCATTTGATTCCTCTACGCCGCTTGAAAATAAAGCTACATTTCGGACATTTTTGAACCATTGACACAACCTCCCTGGAAAGAAGATCCATTTACCATACGGCCAGGCCGCATAATAATGAACATTCAAAGAGGGCTGAATCCTGTTCATCCCTTACCGATTGAACCAGAAACTCCAGTCTTTTGTGGGGATTCAATTAAAACGTGTGCAAATGATTCAGCAGGTGGCAGTCATTAAGACTTTGTGTGCAGAACAATCAGTAAATCATCAATAAGGAGTACAAGTTTATGCAGGGTAAGAACTGACAACAGACCCAATCTGATACGACCACAATAACTTCTGATGCTGTAATTGACTCTTGCCTTCTCAACAAATTCACAATCTCCTCTCCCAGTGCAGCGGCAATGGGATATTGATACTCCCTCTAACTCCAGCTCTCTAAACAAGTTCATAGTCTACTTTTATGGTTAAACAACAATCTTATGGACAGAATTAAGGATATTGATAGACAGTTAATGTCCGACGAACGTAGTTCCAATGTAGTGACTTGTGGAATGCATTACGAATTCATCTACAAGTCAGAGGAAAGGAGATGCGAAGTGGGCTTCCAGTGCCACAAAATTAATATCTACAAATACGAGTAACAGGCCAAGAGCACATAGTAATAAAAATTTCTCCAAGTCAAAACATCTTGCCTTTGAAAACAATCCAACACAGCTGTTGTCATGACTTTCAAGAAGCCTCCTTATTGTTAATCTTGCTTAGCTTAATTCATAAATTTCCTCAAAAGTTTTCTTTGATTCAAGAATTATATATGATTTTCTTTTTCAAGGGAAATTTTCTTCTATCCAAGTTTTAGTCAATCGTCAAACAAACAAAACTACACTTTAAAAGCACTCAAAGTAAAAGGGTAAAGATTGAAGAGAAGCTTGAAGAGAGGATAAGTTTGCTAGGAGAAAGTCGCAGTTGAATAACAAGGGAGTAAATAGAGAAATGCAATGGAATATATCCAGGAAAAATACTTCAGAGGACCACCAAAACAGTCCCCCCCCCCCCAAAAAAAGAAGAGTAAAAATAATGAAGCAACAAATCCGCTAGCACTCATTTGACTTGGACAAAAATAATTTTGACATTTCATCTCTTAAAACAATTACAGATTGATCACTTCTTAGATATTTCTAGTGACAAATTCCATTGTTAATCGTTGAAAAGAAAATATACAAGACGATGCTATAATCACTTGTTTCAGTTCTACAGCAAGACAAGGAAAGGATGTATCTTTAACTTCAGAAGGAATTCAGGTACACATTTAAGCCACAATGACATGAACAATTAAGATATGATAATCAGCTAGCACAGATCTCCAGAATTGGAATAGAAACCCCATATTAGATGATAACAAGATTGGTATATTTCGTGCAGCAACATAAGCTAGGCTCATTCACAAACAGCATTAGACAATAAATGAATCAAATGAAATGAAATATATAGGAATAAGTAAGCATTTTAAATTCAAAACAACTGATTTGTTCTTACAAGTGGATATGTAGGCAAAAGAAACTACAAGAAAGAACAAAAGCATCTGGTGGGCGTCCAAGATCTTCAATCCACCACAAGATGCATCAGAAGTTAGCACAATAACAGGGGTTGTGAATCTCAGGAGCAATAACATCACCGACCAAAAAAGGAGAAAAAAGAAAAAGAAGAAAAACAACCATAGCTTGCATAGGAAGTGAATAGCCTAAAACATAGCAAGATGCACTTCGTGGGAAAAGCAACGAAAGATCAATCACCACCACATTCTTTCGCCCTGAGCAACCAAACTCTCCCTGCACCCATCAAATTCCCTCTTCAATTCGTCTTTATTCTTCTACCCATCACCTATTTTCCCCCTAATTTCTTCAAAATTAAGTTCCAACACCAAATCAAGCTTCTGAATCAGCCTTCTTGACCTCGCCTTCTCTCTCATCCAATAACTTTCCACTCTCCTCGTCGTTCGGATGTGCCTTCTTCTGCGATTCCTTCGCCTTAAGTGCCTTCAGCTTAGCATGATTATAATAACCCACACCCAAAAATGCCAAACCATAACCAAACAAATTAATGGGTGTGACAGTATCCTTAATAACAGTCCATGAAAAGCCAATCAACAACCAATCTTTAACCACACCAGCGACATTCATGGTCAAGGCCGAAGTCTTGCCAACCAACAAGAACACAGCCAAATTGAGAGCAAAGGCACAGAAAGAATTGGTACCGAATATGACATAATCAAAATGCAAGCTAGTAGTCTCCTTCAAAATGGGGTATTCCACAATGATCCAAGGAACAAGCAGGAAAACCATACAACAAGGCGCAACGTAATAAAGGGACGTGATGGGGTTGAGATTGATACCCTTTGAAGTCAGTAAAATCTGGATCATCACAAGCCTTGTTGCCTCAAATGCAACAGCACCCAGTTGCAGAATCACACCCCAGGAGTCGAATTTCGCCTCCCCATAAGCCGCAATGCCCACCCCAATCGAGATCGCAATCATGTTCCCCATTGTCTCAGAATTGTACTGATCCTTCTTGAACAGAATCCCTATCGAATAGACCGCCACCGGCATCAGCGCCTTCAGCATCTGAATGAAAGACACAGAGAGATAGATATAGGCGGAATTGGAGAACCAGAGGCTGAGAGAATACAATGCCCCAATTGGAACAACAGAAGATAGGTAAAGACCGCGAGACATTGAGACGGGTTCGACGAGTTTAAGGACACGAATGAGGAGGAAAGCGATGGATGAGCAGAAACCCATGTGGATCAGGGTTAAGGAAATTGGGTATGGCCAATTGTACATCTTCTTGTCGAGGATGTATTTGTTGTATACGATGACGGTGAAGCTGAGGAAGATCCATATGGCTACGTAGGTATAGCTGAGGATGATTTTCTTGATAATGCCTTCGCTTATTGATCCTCCTTTACCCATCTCTGGATTTGATTTGGGATGTGCGGTGAGGTGGGGTGGAGGATAAAGAGGGGAAGGAGGAGAGAGGAAAGGGTCAAGGGAGTGCAGAGAGAGGTAGAGAGAGAGAGAGAAGTGGAATGGGAATTTTTTTTTTTTTTTTTTTTTTTTTTTTTTTTTTTTTTTTTTTTTTTTTTTTTTTTGTGGGGTTGGGGTTTTTTTTGGGGGGAGGGGGTTTTTTTTTTTTTTTGGGGGGGGGAAAAAAAAAAAAAAAAAAAAAAAAAAAAAAAAAAAAAAAAAAAAAAAAAAAAAAAAAAAAAACTTATTATTTATTAAGCCTGCAATTGCTAGGAATGTAATCTCCATTATGCAATTGTTATAAAAGTTTAATTTTTTTTTTTGTGTTAAATTTTTTAATTAAATCTTAACTAGATTAATAAAAATATAAATTTTAAAATCGATTGGTTATATCAAAAATAAAAGTTTATAACTTAGTTTAGTTTAAAATTTCATATTAATTAAGTCGATTAAATTAGCAAAAACATTATTATTAATTATTTTGTATAGCATAAGAAAAAGATTTTAGATAATTTATGTGAAATACTGCTATTTGGGCGAAGAAAGATTTTTGTGTAGCACTAAAAATCGTAATTAAATTTGCAGACTTAACTTTTTTACTCGATTAGTGTAAAAGAATTCATGAGCAATTCTAGGTGTTCCGTTGCACATGAGCAATGATCTAATTTTTCATTTTTAATTAAGAGAGAAAGAGAGAGAGAAACATATATATATATATATATATATACACACACTCCCAGTGAATAAGTTCACCATATCTTATGAGTGAATTATTCATGCAACCTTTCACAATTGCACTTCACCATTGCATGGTTGATGGAAAAGACCATGTGTTGCGTTTGCAACTTAAAGCTTTCCGTCAACTTACTTTTGTTTAATTTCAAGCAATACACTCATTTATGTTTCTATCAAGTGAAGTAAATAGGAAGTTAATCCCTCAATCAAGCACCTGATTCCTCAATTTAATAAATTTAACGTGCCATAGTTTTATATTCATTAAAATCTAAAAACTGATCTTACATGATCATAAAACCGATTTTCATTTTTTTTTTAATTTTCAAAACATTAGATAACATAGCGTGCTTAAAAACCCTAAATTTTACAACCCGTTATAAATAAAATTTATCAATAAATCTCTTAATATCATATTTTCACCTTTTTATCATCAAGTACAAAAGAAAGCATCAAGATACTCATCGTCATCATACATTATTACAAAACTCCATATTATTGGATAATTAGTTTAAATTAAAATTATTATCTATTTTAAAATATTTTGGCAAATCCATAATTACAATCAGCCAAAGTGTTAGATCTTCACACATTTGTAAACCCATTTCAAAATACTTATTAATTGAAGTGGTTTGTATATACTATTACAGTTTTCTCAAAATTAATACAATGACATCATTAAATCCTCAATCTTCTGCCATAAACTTCCATGCCTCTCATACTACACTACATTCATAGACAAAACAGAGAATAAATTGAGTGGCCATAAATGATAATTTTTTATGTCTAATTGTGATCCATATCAGAGATTTGTTGGCTAGAAATTCGTGTATATAATTCAATCATGTGTTAAGAAAAGAGAACCAATATGTTAATTTTATGACTTAAAGTTAGAAGCCCATCAAAATTAGGGGAGTACCCTTGGAGAAGAACACCCCCCGGGGGGGGGGGGTCGGGATGGCAAAAGCTTTGCTGGCCTGTCTTCTATAGGCTCTAAGCCCAGTTCTTCTTCTGTACTTAAAATGAGGGTCATAAATTTTGTTCCAATAGAGAATTTTTTTATGGGACATTGCAAGTATATCAAAAGTACAGTTGCAACTCACATCATCCTCTTTTTATTAAAAATTTTGAATTTAAATCTTTTTAATATAAAAAATTAATGACAGCACTATCATCTTTTCATCGATCTTGAATTCAAAATTTTCGGGAGAGAAAAAAGCATGCTGAGATGAGAAATTTAACGAGTAACGAAAATTTGAGATCCGGGGTAGAATTGGAATTTTAGAGCACAAAAGTTAACGTAAGGTTTTCGGAGCATGTAACGTGGGGTTGCATGCACTGACGTTTGAACGCCACGTGACCTGCCCTTCTGAGGGTTTATGTGGTACTGCAGCAAGATTACAATTTGTAGGCTTTCATTCCCAAAGCATCTCCAGTTTAGTAGTCTTCGTTCTTTCCTGCCACTAAGATCTGTAAAAGGAATTCTCCTCATTAGACCGTATTAACTATTTTAGATTTTTTAAGTACTTCAATTCAATTTTTTATTCTGTCATGACTGTTGTAAAAAGTTTAACACTATTATTTTTAATTTTTTTTACAAATCATTTGTATTTTATAATTAATTTTACTAAATTTAATTTGAATCACATTATACTTTTAAAAGATAAAACTCTTTTAATACCTATTTTTCTATACACAAATCTTAAATTTGAAAAATTATTTAAAAGATATCGGTGTTCATATTGATATTAATTTTTGTAATATAAGTAAACATTAGCATAATAATTATATATTCTGTCCATATATATGTGTGTGTGTGCGCAGGCGTATTAATAAATATTTGTTGGAAATCAAATAATTTTTATGTGAAAAAATTGAGCACATGAAGTTTTAAAGTTTGAGGGAAAAAATAACATTTTTATTAAACTTGTACATCCTTAGAAGTATTATAAACAACAACAACAACTAACCTTTTTTTGACATAAAACATCAGTAAAATTCGGTTAGAATTGGGTCGTAAGGATAAAACTCTTAGTTTATCTATTTTTACAGTACACAAAATTTAAAATTAAAATCTTAATTAGGAGATGCTAGTGTTTAACCACAATTATCTCTTTATTTCATTAAATGGAATTGATTATATGGGTTATTTTACTGTATTGTACTTTATTTCATGTAAAAGTATTATAAACAATGTTTAAAAATTTTATTTTGTTTGTCGAGTGTTGTAACGTGTCATCCAATGATTCTTAAAAGAAAAAAGAGAGGATTTGGTTTAAAAATCTCAATTTGCCATTACAATAGACTAATCTATTTGGCAGATCATGAAATATATTAAATAAATTAATTAATGTGTTTGGGTGGTGGGACATGAAATTATTGAAATCTATTTTTGTTCATGCATGCAATGCACTCGAAAAGTCTACACTATAGTTAGTCAACGACTTTAGGAGAAAAAGGTCAGGGTGCAACTATTTGTTTGCTGTCATGCATGAGTCGGCAGTGGCCCCATTGCCGAGGGGACAAGACCCCGCCTACTACTTCCAATTGCATGTTGAAATGGAACCACGCATGCAAGAGTCAACCATATCATATATCAAAATTTCCGACTTCCGAAACTGCCACCCGTTTATCATTCAAATCAGAGTAAGATTTTCTGCAACAATAGCTACTCCTCTTTATCACACATTAAATATTAATTAATTTAAAATATTAAGATATTTTTAAAAGAAAAATATTTATGTTAAAAATTTCTGTGCATAAATAGAGAATACTCTGTGACATTATTTAGATATCTACTTTTCTATTTATTTTTAATAAATTTATATAATAAATCAAACTGCGAAAAAAAATGTAATTTCTCCATTGATACTGTCCCCTAATCAAATAATAAATTACATGTCACATCCTTCTACGTCCAAAATAAGGAAAAAAGCTGATAAATAATTAAGAAAGAGGAATTTTAATATATGATTGGAGAATGATTAATTTCCTTGGGTTTCCATTTGTTTGTTTGCTTTGCCTTGCCCTTTTGTCTGGCATGCTGGTGCCCACCTTGGAATATTCTTCCCAAGCTACCCTCCCCCATCTTTCTCAATCAAAATCAATCACGAATTTGATAAAAAACCTCAAAGCCCAATCACTGCAAAGATTTAAAAATTATGACCAATTTGGTAAACAATCATCAAATTCAAATCTTCTATTACATTGCAAAATAACAATAATAAAAATCTTTTATGATAAATATTCAAGAGATAGAAAGATTTACAAATATTTGAATAATAACAATAAAATATAATATAAATTATATAAATATAAGTAAATATATAATAAAAAATAAAATATAATGATGTAAAAAATATTTTTATTATCAACTTCACTTATTAAAATAAAAACACAATATATGAAATAGATTACAAAAACATATAAGGATCAATATAGCAAATCTCATTTAGTGAAATAAAGATATATTATTTTCGATATATAATTATTAATGACAATTTTAACTTCATCATTCATTGGGCTCGCTGCCCATTTGCAAGATAATTTGCCTATACGCTCATGTTCCTGTTCCTGAGTTAGACATGCTCGAGGTCTATGTGCAAAACAGTAGAGTTCGAGCATGTGTGAACAGAAAAAGCAAAATTACTAAAATGACAAAGCTAGTAAATGAGGTTACAATTGACATGTAGCTGAAGGAGGCTACAAGTAAATCGAGTGTTGCGAATGATCCCACAATGCATGAATTATGTACTAATTTGATGATCGCAGAATTGGCTGTCATTGTCAGCCAAGATCTTTGTGACCAAATCATATATATCAGTTTCAACTTATGTATAGTGTATTTTCATATCTTGGAGCCATCTAATCTCTCCCTCTTCTGGGAGGACATCGGAATATGTGAGAGCCGAAGCACAACTTTGGACATGTCAGGCCGCCGGTTCCAGTTGTCATCCACGCAATCCTTGGACAATCTAGCCATCCCTTTTTTTGGTGGGGGTGGAAATTGGAAAAAGTGTTAGAAGAAAATTGGATAAAAAAATTCGGGCCATACTATTGTCTCTTAACCATACAGGGAAAGTAATGATTATAAAGTTGCCAGGCAGATACAAGGTGCTGCTCGATGAGATGGCTTGTTAGTCTAAAGCAGTAGGAAGAATAGAATCAAGCTGCAAAATGGCATTCATATATTCAACTAGTTTATGCCCATAAAAAGGGCGGGGCTTCTATCAAGTCTACTGAAAGTTGTGGCACTCCTGGCACTGGGAAAAAGAAAGTTAAATGGATCCACTTTGTCATTTGGCACCGGGTTCCCCATACGAAAACAAACATTAGGAGTTCAAGCCATGCCTCCAGTGGCCACTAACACTCCAACAAGGGGCTCAGATTCTCCTTAAGAACCATGAATGTTAGATCAAATGTTGTTACTTTTCAAAAACTATGACAAAATTTTCATATATTCCCTGCTACTAGGATGGTAGGACCTTTGGAGCTGAGAAATCTAAATTGTCTTCAGAATCTAGTCATTCAGAAAAGCACAAAGATATGAAACTGTGATTACCTGAAGAACAGAATCTCTGTGGTAATGAGTCAGAGAGTCCTCAGAGCTATCCAAGATTGACACAATCTGAGATCAAACAGGACTGTTGATCATGGTTTGAAATTTCACTACTGAGATTGAATTAGTTAATAGCTTATGGGGCATCCATATTAAAGCGGGGCACTCAATGACCTTCTACTTTCCCAAATGGTTTCACCATTTAAAGCGGTGCAAAAGTCAAAATATGGTCATCAAAGAAAACATCAACCAGGAAGCAAAAGATACATTCACTGGAAGGATGGCAGCATCATTTATAATTGAAATCTACAGCATATGCAAGACAATTACATGATGAAGACTGGCATTGCACAAAATTTACATGACTACTAGCTTGGACAAGGAGAACCAAACCTAGAAAAAGACATGATCCATCTTATAGGCCCTCTTGGTTGTAAAGGATGGGAAGGATAACCAAAGTCATTGTTATACCACAAATCTTCGCAAAAGATTTTGGAAGCACAACAATCTGCAAAAAATTTGATTCTCATTGCAAATGCAGAAGAAGATAGCATAGGTACCAAAGAAAAATATTTAATTAATTAAAAAAAAATTGATGTGGCTAATTGGAAAGGGTTCGGAAAGGAGAATTTTGCAGAATGTAATGATGGAAAGATTCAAAGAATCATGAGTAACTTCTGATATAGAAACAAGTTTTCCTGTTATAGCAGAAATATAATTACACTTTCAGAAGAACAAGACCTAGATTGTGAAGTTGAGTGACCAGCGGTAATCATGGGTTTGTTCTTATTACATCATCTTCAACTTTATCTTGCTCAGGCCCATGACACTGGAAAGAATAGAAAGGTTGCCAACAAATTGAATCAATAATGAAATACACTGCAATTAGTCCTGATTTGGTTCTCCTAGTAGTAGATTAAATAGAAAGAATGGTTGACATAATACATTATCTGTCCGAATTAGTACCATTGATAATACAGCATTTGCATGCATGACAGATAAATTTGCAGCATACTTGAGAGAGTGTCCTGATAGCCAGGATGTGATGTAGCAGTGTGCAAGATATTGGTGCATTGTGTTGCCGAACAAAGATATACAAGTTTAGATAACTAACACTGGACTGATTTTGAGGGACAAATAGCCATATCTCAACAAAATTTAAGATAGTGCACAAGAAGTTCATATTAAGGTGATATTGAATTTGGATTCCTTGAAATGCATCCTCGCACCAAGCCAAGGAAAACACAATAAAGTATGGCAAATGTATGCATGGTAGAAGCCATAAAGAGAACAGAGACAAGACTTATATTCAGATCCAAGATCAAGAAGAATGTGGTAGCAAGATCAGCTGTTGTAATTAGATTATCAAGAAAATTGAAACTTTATCACAAGTCTATGATGTCGAGCCTTTCTATTTCTTATGTACAAATGCTTGAGGGAAGTCATTACATCACAAGCATGACTGTGGCTAATTATTTGAGTAACTCATGAAACTTAAAATGATATTAAAAAGCCATGCTGGGCCATATCTTACAAAGTCGGGGCATTCTAGGGTAATTTTAAAAGAGTTCTAGTCTGTGGAGGTAGCTATGATGGTAGGGTAGCATCGGTGCAACACCATACCACTTTTGCAGTATGGCTTGCAGCAAGCAGAGGTTCCTTCAAGCAAAATAAATAAATAAATAAATAAATAAATAAATAAATAAATAAATAAATAAGAACTCCAGCATAAAATCTAGAATGACAAGGACTGTTAGTTCTTTAAACACAACTATTTAAAAAACCATAGGACGGTAACAGCATATAACAAAGTCAAAACCTTGGGAGAAGGCATTTGCATGTTTATAGGTTGTAATGGGACAAGTGAGGATTGAATGGTACAAAATCATTTGCAGATTTACCACCAAATGTTGCCCTTCTTTGAACAAGTTGCTATCAATATCTTTCTCTTTAAAGAAGTTCGTAATATCAAGAATCTGGTTCACATTACCCTTCACTTTTGGCTTTTCTAACTAACTATTCTCGAGGGCCAGCAAATGCAAAATGCAAAGACAAAGAAGATTAACCTCTGCAGAATGAGATAAAAAACTCACTGGCACTTACATATTCCACCAAGGACCGATGTTCAATGCACAGGGAATTTGCTGGACTTGCATCTCTACTAAGTGCTGGAAGGCCAGTTAGCAATTCCATAAGGACAACACCGTAGGCATAACATCAGTCTTGGTGGTCACATGCCCATCCATAACATACCTGGATTCAATACACGAATGGCGCACAAAGTGATAGACAATCTCAGAAATAAAGCAGGGGCTACTACCTTAAAATGAGTGTCAGTTACTCAATTGTAGCAAAAGGAAATGTAGGCTGAGTAATTTAAACAGAATAATGAACTCACTCGGGAGCAAGGTAACCAAATGTCCCAACAATTCTTGACACTGATGCCCCGGCCTCGGGGGAATGTTCTTGCAGTTTTACTAGCCCAAAATCTGCAATCTGAATGAAGTAAGAGGCTTCAAGGGAATAGCAAGGCATGTAGATGTCTAGTAAGGGAAACTTACATAAAAAGAGAAGCCGCTACCTTGCAACCAAGACAACTAGTTCTATACTTTTAGATGCAGCCTACTGAAATTCCTTTAGAATTAGTCTAATCATTTACTAAGATAATACCATCCAACCTATGGAGCATAAACATATCAAAGGAGCTTGGTGTACAAATACACAAGTCCCAATCTCTTGAGATTGAATGCAATATCTCTAATTCAAAATTCTTCAAGTATTGGCTTCTTCAGCTCCAACAAAAAGCTTTTTGAAGAGGTGACAGGCCAAGGACAATGAAATATAAATCAATCCCATAACTCGAAAAAAAAAAAAATTGAAAGAAGAAAGTAAAATTTATCAAACAAAAAGGAGCAAGAACAAAGCACAACATAATGAACAAGAAATTTGGAGCAGAGGTCTATTTAGAATAACATCAGCTACAAAAACCTGAAGGTAATAGTCTTTCATGCAAAAGGTTGTCATGAATAAATTTCAATAGGAAATAGAGACAGTCATCTGCAATTTGATGGTTTGGAAAAGGTTTTACGGATGGAAGAAGCAAGAATTCAAAGCCTTTCACATTGCATGAGATGTGTTGTCACAATCAACTCATGAGACTTGGTAGAAAGAGACGCAATCAAAATAAAATTTCTAAAGATGGTTTCATTGATGGCAAAATGTAAAATAAAGCACAATGAGCTAAACACACGAGATGAGGATGCTGAGAAATGGGGACTCTTGAAAATTAATGTGAAGAAATTTAGGAGAAGAGAAAAAGCATTTGGGGATGCATTGGGTAGAAAAAGTAATCATACTGAACAAATAACTATTGAAGAACCCTCATTGGTGCTTTTTATGCATTTTCCTCTCTTCCATGTATATTTCCCAAAGAAGAAGCTGATGAAAAAAACTTTAGAAAGATGAATACTAATAAAGAATATGTTCTAACTACTTTAATTAGACAAAGCTTAAAGTTCGACATTTTAAAAATTTACCATGAGTAGTAAATGATTGGAGCTGTTGTCATAAGAAAAAGGTCCAAAATGGATGCAGAAAAATACTTGTGTCTCAGTAAGAAGTCTCACAAATCCAGGAGTAAGCTTGGAAGCCACCAAAGAAATCAAGACATATAAGGGGCTCAAGATAATTTAGTTCTGGAACATATATAAACAAATAAGGTATATATAATGTACAGAGATAGTAAAAAAGATGAGGATTTTTGTAATTTGGAAAAGGAAAGAGACCCAATCCTGCACCGTACGTATGTATGTTTAAAGCCTCAAGCTTTCATAGGGTATAAAATGATACAAGTCATATGCTAGAAGTCAACTGTAAACAAATCAAAAACTCAACACCAAAATAAATGGAAATTGCCTAAATTCTCTAAGACTACCTTGGCATTAAAATAAATTACATATCCCGAATAACAAGAATTCAGTCAAAATTCAAAAAAAAAAAATTTAATAATAATAAACAAATTCTTCTTGTTAAGAGATTTCCTTGTCCTAGAACCACGAAAGCAAACAATTGACCCAACATATTCCAATACCAAAGTCTCAGTTCCAGTAGCAAAATCTGATTGAGAAGCAAAACGTCTCTAATGTAAAACAAATCGACATTTGTTTTACCTAATTTACTACTTCTGTTTTTCTTTGAAGCTGGTCTCAAACTCAAAAAGAAATGATAATTTTATCAACTAGTAATTTTCACCACACAAACTTGAACACAAAATTACTCCTCTTCTAAAGGCATAACCCCTTAGTTGAGTTGGCCAAGAATTCCAAAATAAGATGACAATTGGTACAGTATTTGGCTTAGCCTTAATAGAGTTTACATGAGGTGAGTTTTCTTCAATGCTTATTAACTTGTCAAATGAGAAACAGAACCACAAAGTGTGTCCAAACCTGTTGCATCAAGCATTTCATCTTATTTATAGTTCACAAAAACAAATAAGATTCGTTACAAGGGAACTTCATAGCGATTAGCATCCATACCTTAGCATGAAAATTGGAACTTAAAAGGATATTGCTGGTCTTCATGTTTCGATGGACATAATAAGGTTTGGTGTGCATATGTATATACTCGAGACCTTTTGCAGCATCAAGGGCTATTTGTACTCTGGAAGTCCAAGTAAGTGGCTTGTAGCCTGAAAAAATATTTAAAAAGAAAAGGAAATACATAGAGAATCATACTGTCATAAAGCCAAGCAATATTCCAGAGAAACCATGCTAAAGGCAAGCGTATCCAGACATTTTCTGTAACATAACAATAAATGAGTAGAAATTGATTTAATAGTATACAAAGGCAAGCCAAGCACTATTCGAGATTAAAATTGATTTGGAGTAGATTTAGAGTTGACCATAACATATTATATATAACAAATCTGGCTATTGCAAATGGAAAATATAACAAAGACAAATAAATAACACAATGGAAACTGAGTTAGAAATCATTTAAAGACATTATGATATTTATTCACAATGACCACCAACGAGATGCAATCCCAAAGATCCCCTAATGGAATTAAAAGCCTACCATATATTTTCAAAATGGAAAGACATAAGATCCACTTGAACCTGTTAGATGTTCAGAGGGTGGGGAAATGATCCAGAACGTTGGGGTAAAAATGTCTAGAATGAGATCAGCCAAAAAAAGAAGAGGGGGGGGGGAAGATCAACTGAAGATAGATATTTATCATCCCGGCAGCCATCCCGTGCATGGGGCCTTACCAAGTAAATTTGCCACTGAGGGGAGAAATATCTTGCAGCTCGTGGTGCGAAAAATAGTCATCCTAGTAGTAATGCTCCATTAAGATCTAGTTCATTCCAAACATAGCTCAAAGGTTCATATTTTATTGGAACAAACTTATTGTTAGTGAATGCTTGCATGGATGATAAGTGACAAAATGCAGAAAGAAACATCTCAAAGGTTGTTTATATTTTAGTGCTTGGCAATTATGTCTTCATAGTGGGGATTACTGGCAAATTTTCAGTAGCGACTATTTTTCAAATTCATGGTAGCAACCCTCTAGTAATACACCATTAAGCTGCTGGAGAACAATGCTCTATATCTTATGTGGGGAAGGGGGAAAAAAACCCATGACATGCTTCTTGTTAGCCAATAACTTACAGGATTTTTTTTTTCTTTTTTCTTTTTTGTTTTTATGATTGGGGAGCAGGGCAGATTAGTATCCAGCACACTCGGTCAAAGTATTAGTCTAAGCACTATAAGACATAAAACCAGAATAACTGAATAAAGCGGGGAAGGAAATAAACGTGTTTTTAAAGCTTCACCAGCAATAAGAATTGGTTTTGGATGTGGGATTGCATGAAAGTCCAAACCTTTCAGGTCCAGGCTCTGCAGATGGTCAGTAAGGGCTCCATGTTGCGCAAATTCATACACGAGAAAGAGATATTCACCACCTGCTGCATATCCAATAAGTTCGATCTAATTGAGAATTGTGCAAGAAAAAGAATAAGGCCACAAGAAGATTAATAATTCAAGCTTGCAATTTAAAGGTTAAATATAATTTTGTCGCTATCAAATTAAATCATGAATAGAGACATATGTGTGGAATTGGTAGGTTTTAGAATACCTAACCGAATAATCTCCATCTTATTCATAAAAGGTGATGTGCCTCGTATATATACAATTAGATAGAGAAGAGAATAGAAAACTAACTCTTAATTTACTCATAATTTAACTCCTAATTTATTCCTAATTTACAGTCATAAAATTAGAACTAAATCAATCATACAAATCAATCATACAAAAATTACAATTATTTTCCTAAAATAAACATTCCTAAAAAATAAACATTCCAACACTCCCCCTCAAGTTGGAGCATAGATATCAATCATGTTCAATTTGGATAAGTGTTCTTCAAATCTGACTCGTGGTAAGCCTTTGGTTAAGAAATCCGCAAGTTGTCCCTTGGATGTAATGTAGGGTATACACACAAGTCTTTTTTCACTCTTCTCCACTTATACTCTTTGTGCTGGTAACTTGAAAGTAAAGCTTGCTGATGGTTCATTAGCCACTGTATTTGTTAAGAAATCTGATCTTAAAATCTGTACTTAATGTTCCTTTGCTTACATATAATCTGTTGTCCATTAGCAAACTCACTCACGATCAAAATTGTGAGGCTAAATTTGGTTCTTTCTCATGTCAATTTCAGGAACTGGTTTCGGGGAAGATGATTGGCAATGTTAAAGAGTGTGGAGGACTTTACTACCTTGAAAAGGAAGACTCAAATAGACAAAATTTGGTTTACAAGTCATTTTTTGTTTCTTTATGTGAAAATAATATTATGTTGTGGCACTATAGGCTCGGCCACCCTAACTTTCCATATTTGAAAAATTTATTTCCATCACTTTTCAAGAACAAAGATCCCTCTTCCTTTCAGTGTGAGGTTTGTCAATTTTCTAAACACCATCGTGTATCTTTTCCAATTCAGTCATATAAGCATTTCTCCCCTTTCTCAATAATACACAGTAATATTGGGGTCCTTCACGAATCAAAAATTTCTCATGGGCTAGATGGTTTATTACCTTTTATCGATGATCATACTAGACTATGTTGGGTATATCTCTTGAAGGCAAAATCTGAAACAGAGCAGATCTTTAAAAACTTTCACTCAATGGTCAAAACCCAATTTCAAACCCAAATCCAGATTCTTAGAACCGACAATGGGAGCGAATATTTCAAAAATAGAACAATCTGTCATATGATCAGAGGCACCAAAATCTAGGATCCAAGGAGTTTTATCCTCGGTTAGCACACTGAAGGTCTGAGAAAAATTACCTTTCCGTGCAATAGAGGCAGATGGAAGAGAAGTTGAATTCAGGAGTTTCATGAGACTTTCCAACTGTTCTTTATTGAGGAAAACTAGTGAACTTTCGGGTGTTGATTCCTCTGAAGCCATTTGAAGAGCTCTGCTAGTCACTTGATTAGATTGTCCATTTTGCAAATGAGGATGCTTTCCATGCAACTTCCAGCAAGTCTGAGATGTGGAAACAACCTCTTTACAAAAATGCAAAAGGAAGGCTGCATACATATACACTCACTCCAAAGCCGACCCCAATTGTTGGGACTAAGGCTTTGATTGTTGTTGTTGTACTCTAACATGTACAGTCAATTCAAGCGTTGATGTTATGCGCAAGTTGTTTATTGCAAGAAAAGAAGAAAATATGCATGATAAGGAAAAGAATCTACATAAAGAGATGATAGTATATCTTCTCTAAAGAGAGATGATAACCCGCCAAAAGAAATAACATTATTCATCATGAGAAAAGCTGTTTATCCCCTAAAAGTTGCTATTTCGACAGACCATAATGATGGTAGAAAAACAATTATATCCAGAAGAATATGGTTACCGAGACTCTTCTCTTATTTTATAAAAAAAAAAATCATTTATTTTGACCTAAAACCTCTTTTAAGGGGATACCCTTACAACTTAAAAAACTAGCTACCGATATACAAGCATCAGAACATCCTCTTCAGAAAATATAATAATGAAGACAAAAAAAAAAAAAATCAATATATATATTTAATTTTGTTTTCAAACAGGCACAATGCCAAAAATTTAGCATTAAGCTAGGCATCAAGTATCCCATAATACTAGCTAATTGCAATGTTGTGGATAACTTGCCAAAAACCTTATATTAAATAAAAATTTCTAAATGATGTGGCTAGTCATATCCCTTTGCAGGAATTAATATCAACATAACACCAAAACCTAGATTAAAATTTGAGAGTTTTCTACCTTCTTGCAACTTCTTAACCGACTTAGTTTTATGTCCGACTTTATCAATATCATTTGGCCACCCCCCCCCAAAAAAAAAGAGCCGAAAGAAGTTACAATGGATTAATGGTAAGTTTGTTGAAACAAAAAAAAAAAAAACATAAAAATGAAGCTTCCATGTTTGATGTAGCCAACCTTAATGGAAAGAATTTAATATGTTGAAGTGCAAGAGCTTGTTATTTACCTTGATTTTGATTCTGAACCAGATTCAGGTCTTTGAAGCCTCCTGATCAACACAATCCATGCAAAAGTCATAAAAACAGTTAGGCACCCAAATGCATAGAATAGAATGTTTAAGCTCTTATTGAAGTTCCTTGGTGTATACGGTGCTCTTTACAAAACATAGCAGCTCTTTGCAAGCACTAAGAAACAATTAATCTTTTTTATGTTTTCAAAAAGAAAACTTCCCCTCCAGTGAAGCCATAACTTTCATTGCAAGGCTGCACTGCATCTCCAGGCACCGATCTTGCCCTTTTTTCTTCTTTTATGAGTAGAGAAAAAAGAGGTTTGTCACCAAAGTTGCATTTGGGAACAGAGCAGAAAACTGCTTATTGGGGATATAAGAACTTCTCCAATTAGGGAAGTAGACCAAAGTAGCACAACATGAAGTATTTTTTTTTTCCAGCCAAGCCTTTTTTTTCCTATGCAAAAATCTCTCAAGTTCACATTAACCAAACACTCTTCTTTTCAAAAGCTATCAGGTTAAGGATTTATTCAAAAAACTTTACAACTTAAGGCATACGTTGTCTAAATAAGTGTTTCCAAACACACCCTCAGATATAATAAGCACATAAAGGCCAATTCAAAAAGATTTCCCAAGTACTATTTGTTGATGTGTCTCAAAAGAAAAGACAACAATTAAGAACCCTACCTGGTTCAGGAATAAAAAGAATATCTCCAGAATGAATAAGTGCAGGATTTTCCAGCCTATTCAAAGTGGCAGTCATGCTTAGATTAGCATGAAATCGAGAGCAAATGGTAAACATTGTATCCCCAACTTCAACTCAATATGATAGAAGCTCTGCATCCTCAGAACAAGCAGAGGTCTAACGTCACAGTCCGATAAACAATCAATGCCTTATCTAATTTTTGCACTACAAATGATCCAAATTTTGCAGAAATGACTTCCCATGTATCCCCTGGTTCAACTATGTAGTCCGTGTGCCAAGAGAAATAATCATGACCCAGGAGGCAGCTGCAATTCACAGTGATCAAAAACCCATCAACAGTTCCATTAACTAAGTGGGAATCAACACCAAACAAAGTAGCAGTTTCTTCAAGACTTATTTTAGTCTTCGGAACATAGTAAATTGAAGCAGGACATGATTTAGCAAGAGAGACATTGCATTGCATTGGGGAGACATGAAAACCATATGATCCAAATGCAAGCAATGCTGTCACCAGAAAACTAACCCCACATATTCCATTCACAAAGTACCAGATTCCCATTCTCCTAGTCACAATGAATATATTTCTATATCAATGAGGAACCCAAACATCATCAAAGGAAATGGAGAGGCGGTATACTTGCCAAACTACAAGATATCATGAAATTAGGTTAAATAGTAACTTGTGGAATATAGAAAAAGAGAAAACTAGATATATCCGCTGCCAAAAAATTTCTGAGGTGGATTATGAAATCTAGGAGCACTAGGGAAAATATGCATCGTTTACTTAAAATGTTCATAGTAACTAATTCAAAACATTGGAAACAACAAAGAATTTTCACAAATAAATTGATTTAGAAGATGAAAAATTAGAGAAAACCCAGTTCTCAAAAGCCATCAAAAACCGGAATGCGTCTCAAAATCCTGATATGCAAACATAACATCAACCCAAGATTCTAGATTTCAAAAGGAAATTTGGAACCAAAAAAAAAAAAAAAAAATCATGAAAACAACAGATTGAATCCACCCCTCCACAAAAGAAAAGGAAAAAATGATTCAAAAGACGGAAAATTAAAGAAACCCAGTTCTCTCAAAAGCCAACAAAAGCCACAATGCTTCTCTGAAACCTCATATGCATTCATAACGACAACCCGTGAATCCTCTATTCACAAAGAATCAGCAGACGAACAGAAGAAAACAAGATGATCGAACAGGACTAGGAAATATACTCAATCAAATGCCACTCTAGAAGAGGACAAATTTGAAAAGGAATTTATATTACAAAATGGAGAGATAAATTTACCAAAGGAGACCAAATCAGAAAGAAAAGTCGATATGGAAAAGGGGAGGAAAACCAAGCAGTCTCTATCTCCGTCATCTCCGCCATTTAGATTTTGACGTTGTGTTGTGTATGTGTGTGACTGCGTCAAGAGTCAAATACCAACGGAACGTACTACCGGCTTTGAATTTGAACTGAGCCCACCAGCAACAAGGATAAGGAGAAGTCTTTTGGCCAAATTATGATTTAGGTGGTGCTTCGAGCTTTGTTATCGTTTCCGATTTGTAATCAATGGGGAGGTGTGAAGGTTATGGTTGTCCAAAAGTTTTTAACGGTTCTCCTTTTTGAAATATTTATATTTTTTATAAAAATATTTTAATATATTAAATTAAATAATATTTATATAAAAAATTTTGTATTTTTTATATTTATAATTTTTTTGTATATTTAATGAATTATTTATTTATTTAATTATAATTTTTATTTTTTATATTGTTTATTTTATAATTAATAATTATATATTTGATTATTTTAGATTTTTATTATTAAAAGATGATTATTTATTATTTTCATAATTTATGTAAAATATTTATATTTTTTATATTTATACGTTTGTTCATAATTTTATTTTTTATATTTTTATAAACTATCATTTTGTATTTATTAAAATATCAAGAATCACAACACTAACAAATGTGATAGCATAACCTTGGAAATAACCCATCTCTTGGCATTTTCAGGTTCATCTCGATGCAAGGGTATCCACTATCCACAACAAACCAAGCCGGCTGGTCTATTCTATTCAAAGTAGTCTTATGGGTTTCCTTATTTTCCCCGTATTCACCAACATAACATGCAATAATGGCTTGCTAAATGATTTATTGCTTATCATACCTTATGTGTATATCACAACCTATGATGCTTTTTTTTTTTTTTTTTGGGTCCGACGGTGATCGATTTACATAACAAAGGGCGACTCTCAACCCTAATACATCAGGTTTCGATACCAGGATGGTCAGTGCCATCTCAAGGAATTTTCTTTGGCACCAGTATAACTACACAAATCTTGCTAAATAATCACAAGTAACTTTAGACTACTAATTCCCATCTGGCAAGGTCTCTGATGATTGTTACAGAGTAGTTGAATTAGAAGTACTAGAGCCAAAGCCTGTGGGGGTTGAAGAGGATCCAGAGCCAAAGCCTATGGTTGTTGAAACTGAAGAACAACCAAGAGATAAATGAACTGATTTAGGCCTTGAATCAGGCAAATCCATCAAGGGCTCATTTAAGTTCATAAAAATTTGAACCACTTTTCTCATTCTTGGCCTATGCTTTGAGTCTGGATGCAAACATGCAAGCCCAACAAGCAGACACCTCCTTGCTTGCTCCTCATCGAAATTCTGCTCAAGCATTTTGTCTACACACTCGAGCAATGCATTCTTTTCGTGCAAATTCCACACATGATCCACCATACTATCGTCATCTGAAAATGTTCTTGATCTTTTTCCACATACCACTTCTAGTACTACCATTCCAAAGCTATATACATCCGATTCTGGTGTAGCCTTTCCAGTGAAGCTAACTTCAGGAGCAACATAACCTGGAGTTCCAGCAACTCTGGTTGTGACTGAGGCTTCATTTTGGAGTAATCTCGCTAGCCCAAAATCACCTAAATGAGCATCAAAGTCGGAATCCAACATAACATTGTTGGGCTTTACATCTCGATGTACCATGGGATTTCCACACTCTTCGTGTAAGTAGAGCAATGCTGAGGCCAAACCTGTTAGTATTTTGTACCTAATATTCCAAACAAGACATTGCTTGCCAATGAAACGATCAAGGCTAGCATTAGCCATGTAGTCATAAACAAGGAGCAAATGCTCGCTTTCATGGCACCAACCTTTCAGTTGGACCAAGTTCTTGTGTCGTAGGCGTCCTATGGTGCAAATTTCTGCCAAGTATTCCCTCTCACCTAACAAGCACAATTAGTAGTAAGAAGGATTAGCATAAGTTATTACATATAATTTAGACAAAGAATAAAGATTGTAATTGAGAACAAAGTTATCTTTGTCTTTTACCCACTTTTGTTAATCTATACCTTTTGCTGTATACTAACACACTAATGCAAAATTGAAGAAATAAAGCAAAAATGAATATTAATAAGTTTGAGAAAAGTATTTCTATAGGATAGAATTATTAATGAATTGGAACTTTTTGAAGTACCACATTGGCCGATGAATTAAAATAAATTTAGAAATGTTCATCCAACCCAGAACAAAAACGCTCTTGTCATGTTAGGACAATATTTTGTGATGAAAAAAATATTTTTTAAATAGAAATCTGTCACATAAGCCATAACAATTGTCACAAGGATTTTATTGATGCTGAGTAGCATTTATCAACTCAAATCAGTTCTGAATGAAAAGCAGGGAGAACATACCCTGCAATGAGGTTGCAGAAAATTTTTTCACAGCTATGGTTGCTGAGGGCTCAGCTAAAATCCCCTTGTAAACACTCCCAAAACCACCGGTCCCCAAAAGGTTATCTTTACTGAAGTTTGAAGTAGCCTTTGACAGCTGCTTGTAAGTAAACATATTTGGGGCATTACAAGCACTTTTTGTAAGACTTTCTATGTCACCTTTACTCTTGTGCTTCTCATTTCTCCTCGTACACCATCTTCGAATGCAAGGGACCGTACAAGTCACAATAAGCAACAAACCAAGTACAACCAAAGTCATAATTAGTAATATTGCTTTAATCTTGTTGCCTTTCTGGGGCTTGTAACGGAGAGAGTAATCAGGCAAAGGTGTTGATGTAAAATTCCAATCGAAGACTTCATGTGACTCTGAGACAGTTCCTGTGGAGCCTGTGAAGCCTACATAGACAGAGCTTGGAACAGTGTCAGACATTTTAATTGATTGATTAAGGAAGCCAATAAAAGGGCCTCCTAAATATGCCACATAAATTCGGAGATACTTGTTCCATCCATCGTAGTCGATCCTAATTTTGATTTTTTGCCCGCTTTTAAGATCAATGCCTGTGCTATTGAGACTCTTCATAGCAACCGGTCTTATTATGCTATTTGTGTCTATTGCTATATGGTTGTCATCGATGTCGAACTCATTCATGAACGTGTCTAGCTCCACAGCTAATTGTTTGAGCCCTACAAAGATCATCTTCATGAAATTCTTAAAAGATGGAATGATTATTTAGAATGTGAAATCATAAAAAAGGAAAAAGAAAAATGGCAAATGCATTTATTCAACTAGAGTTCGCCACTTAAGTCATGAAAAATACATGATGCTCATCTTTTATCAATTTAGGTACCTTGTGTTGTCCTATTGAGAATTCCCATAAACAGGCCATAGCTATTTTCTGGAGAAGGATGATTATCTTGTGCTATTATGAAAGCCATCCCATCCCCAGAGGATGTTGAATTTGGATACTTGGAAATCCTGACAGTGAAGGTTGTACTGATCATTGCTGGCCAAACAGTCACTGGATGGCGGTAAAGAATTCGGCCAACCTCATTTCTTTCTTCAAGCTGTGGCGTTATATTCAAAATCCCATTATCCACAATCGCCGAGCCCATGCATATAAGTTCACCTTCAGAACTACAACTCTCAGGACCAAATGATTCAAAAGAAAAAGAGCTCGCATTAACAGAGCCATAACAAGCTTGAATGAGAATAGAGAGCAAAAGAAGCATAAACATGATTAGACTCGACCTTGAAGAAGAAAGAGCATTTTGTGTATGTGTAATGCGTAGGAAAAACAAAAACTTTGTCTTGGAAATATAAAAACTTTGTCTCTAGACTTTGTCCTTCCATTGTATCTAATAGTATTATCATGAAGAAAGCAACCTATGATCTAGAGGACTTAAGAGAGAATATCTATCTAATGGTATTATCAAGAAGAAAATTGGCCCAATGATTTATAAAACTTAAGAGGTTTAAATTCCCCTTTTTGTTTGCTTTAGAGAGCTATTTCCAATAATGGTTAGCCCCAGGAGATTCTCTAGTAATGCAACTTGTTTTCTTTCCATAAAAATCACTAATTTGTCTTTCTCTTTATTTACAATTTCATTATAGGAGAGTTTTTCTTTTTTAATAATTATAACTTAATTCGACTAATTTAACTTTCTGGTTATATCATATCTTTGTTAAGAAAGAAAAGAAAAAAATTAAAGACTACTTATCAGTTTGGATTATTTAAGTTAATAGTGCAGTGATATTTAATGGTTGAAGTGAATGAGCTCTTGTCGAAGTAGAATTTAGACTTGCAATGATATTCTAGAATTTGAGTCGTCCATTCTCTCCGTGACTACCTAAAAAATTATGTTTAAGTGAAATTAAATTTTTAATGACTTCTAGTTATAAAATCTCTACTAGGACAATGAAATTCTTTTATTGTTTAGAAGAACATTACCTAAAATAATTTTGATATTTTCTCCTCTTTTTCAAATTTTAGTTATTATGAAAGTTTTTAAATAGCTTTTAATGTAGAGGACAGTCTCTTAGTGCAATAAACCTAAAGAAATCAACATCACATCCCCATAGTTAACTAGTATTGCTACCCAAAAAAACTGGGTTGGCAAATTCCCCCCGGGGGGAGAAGGAAAGAAAATAATTATTGAGAATTAAGAAGATAAATTAGTGGAACCCCTTGTTCAATTTCAATACTTGTTCCAATTTTTCTAATTTGTAATTATTTTGGAAGTTTTGAATTGCTCAAAATATGCAATACAGCCTCATGCTGCAATAACTTTTAAAGAATTCAATATCACACTCATAGATAGTTAAAATTTTGTGGAAATTTATCCAATAAGCCCTTGCTTTATGAATTAAGGAATTTTAATATCCCAGGGAAAATGGGTAATTTATTTTGTGGTACTCTCATAAGTACACATTATTAAGAGTGATTATAATGCAAGTATAATTAATATGGACAAAAGCACGGTTGTCATTGAGATTCTTTAGAAGAAGAAAGCTTACAGCCATTAGCTGGAAAGATGAAAAAATAAGAAAACATTAGGTAAATCACATTGAATTTATCTTTTTGTGGAAGGCAATGTTCATATGAGGGCATTAAATCCTAAGAGTATTGGTTGAACAAAGAAAAATAAATTCATTTTTTCACAGTGGCATCCAAGAGTCCCTAACTCAAAAAGAATTTGCACGAGAAGGACATTAATGAAAAATTAAAAACATGGAGCTAGAGATTGAAGCCAAAGGTCGCTTTGAGATTAATGTAAAATGCACTTTAGCCTCAGAGTTGAATAAACATGAAAATAAAAGATTAGACAGAAAATGGGTGCATTTAGAAAATGTTTTCTAATTTTCCATCTCTAATTTTCTTATATTTTCTATCTCTAAAGAAAAGAGTTAAAAATTTAGAAAATATGTTCAAAAGATACATATTTTCCTATGTATAATTTTCTCTAAGAATTTGAAAAATTTTGAAAAACACGAGTTTATTTATAACGGAAAATAGTAGAAAACACCTCTTAACATTCTTTAAAAATTGAAAATAGTTCAACAACACTAATTTCACCAAACATAAAATGGACATGACCTTAATGAATTCAAATAAAAAGGAACAAGGGATTAAGAATTTTTTTAACTGATCTCTACCCATATATTTTGCAAGCCCAGATATGCTTTCCATTAAGACCAGCTAGTATGTGATCAACAGTTTTGACGGTATGCCTAACCAACAGAAGCTCTGAGATACTTTATAACACCACTAATTGAAGTGTGTTTGTTCCTATGAAGAGAACTCAATGAAACATGGCCCAAAATTAAAAATCAAAATTGGATAAAAAAAGGAAAAGGACTTGATATCCAATTTCCAAACACAGCCCAAGATATAATAAGCATATCCACAAAGGTGGTTCCAAAAAAAAAAAAATCCCAAATAATTAATAACCCTACCTGGTCCAGGAATGAAAAGAATATCTCCAACATGAATAAGTGAAGGATTTTCCAGCCTATTCAATGTGGCAGTCATGCTTAGATTAGCATAAATCCGAATGCATATGGTAAGAGGTGTATCCCCAGCTTCAACTCTTGCTAAAAGCTCTGCCCCTCGGAACAAGCACATAAGAGGTTAAACAATAAATGCCTCATCTGATTTTTCCACAAAAGATCCATTTTTTGCTGAAATAACCTCCCCATATGTCCCTGGTTGAATTTTGTAGTCCATGTGCTAAGTGAATTAATCTTGACCCTGCAAGCAGCTGCAATTCATCACAATAAAAAGCCATCAATAGTTCTGTTTATTAAGTGGAAAGCAACACCAAACAAAGAAGCTGTTTCTTCAAGACTTATTTCGGTCTATGGAATATAGTAAATTGAAGCAGGGCATGATTTAGCAAGCAACACTATCACCAGAAAACCAACCCCACATATTCCCTTCACAAAATACCAGATTCCAATTCTGCTAATTACAAAGCATATTTTCATATCAATCAGGAACCAGAACGTCAAGAAAGGAATTGGAGAGACCGTATATCAGCCAACTTACAAGATATCATCAAATTAGGTTGGAAACAGTTATTAGTGGCATATGGATAAAGAGAAAACTAGATATATCCACCGAAAACAATTGGGATGTAAATTTTTGAGGTGAATTATCAATTCTAGGAATATTAGAGAAAATTTACATTGTTTACTTGAAAACAACCCAGGATTAGGAAAAGTTTATGGTATGAATAACATAGTAACTATTTCAAAACATTGAAAACAACATAGAATTCTCACAAATAATTGATTTTGAGAGATGAAAATTAGAGAAACCCAATTCTCAATAGCCATGAGAAACCGCAATGGGTCACAAAAACCTCATATGCAAACATAAAAACAACCCAAGAATCTTTCAACAAAAAAAAGGAAAATATCATGAAAATAACAGAGGGAATTCTCTTCTCCCCCCCCGGAAAAAGAAGAAAGAGAAAAAAACTGATTCAAAATATGGAAAATTAAAGAAACCCAGTTCTCTCAAAAGCCAACAAAAACCAGAATACTTCACTGAAACCACAAACTTGTACACAATGACAACCCATGAATCTACCATTCACAGAGAATCAGCACATGAAAAGAACCAAACAAGGTGATCTGACAAAACAAGGAAACATAATCAAATGCCAAGCCCTAGAAGAGGACAAAACTAAAAAGAATTTAAATTACCAAATTGTGAGGTCAGTTTACCTGAGGAGACCAAATCTGAATGAAAGGAGAACATGGAAGAGAGTAGGAAAAACGAGCAATCTGTGTAGATCTCCGTTTTTTAGATTTTGAAGTTGTGTGTAGGGTGACTCTGTCAAGAGGCAAAGACTAGAGTAGAGTAACGCGCCGCAAGCTTTTAATTTGAATTCGGCCGACCATCGAAAGAAAAAAGGGAGAAGCCTTTTGGTTTTTCTTCTCTCTTTTTCTTTTTTTTTTTTTTTTTGGTAGGACATAAAAAGAAAAAAATAAATCCATAATTTTGATTTTGGGTAAAGAAAAGTTGTAGGGCATGAAACTACAATTTATAAAAAGGTAAAGGATTGAAGAAGTTATTTTGAAATTTTTATTTTATTTTAAAAAATATAAATTCATATAAATTTGAATATGAATTAAATTGATTTATCTGTTTCTAGGTGTTTTTTAAAAAGGGTATAAAAATTTTATTTACTTTTGTATTAAATACAGAAAATTTTATTTTGTTTCGTAAACTAAACATGTTGTTTTTAATCTCGCACCCATCCCTTTTTATTTTGTAAGATTCATCTTGATGCAAGGGTACCCAAAACCAACCAGCCTTGTGGTTTTTATGGTATTATATTTGAAGGTAGTGTTGTGTGGTAAAATGGAGCTAGACAAAGTAAACAAAAACTGAGGACCATAACCCACATTTTCCCTATATTCACCAACAAATCAGGCAACAATGACTGGCTAAATGATTTTGTTGCTTATCATGCAATCTGTATATATCACAGCCTGAATGATTTTTTGGTCTATTGGTGATTGAATCACACAATAGGGAGAGAGTGGGTCTCAATTTATGAACCCTCAACCCTAATATATATTAGTATTCAATCTCAGGATGGTTGATGCCACCTCAAGTGACTTTCTTTGGCACGGGTCTACAACACGAGTCCTGGCAAGGTCCTTGATAATGGTGACCAAGAACCGGAAATAATAGTACTAGAGCCAAAGCCTTTGGTGGTCAAAGCAGATTCAAAACCAAAGCCTATGGTTGTCGGAAAGGAAACTGAAAAACAACCGAGAGATAAATGAACCGATACTGGCCATGAATCGGGCAAATCAAGCAAGGCTCATTTAAGTTCATAATACTTTGAACCACTTTTCTCATTCTTGGTCTATGACCTGAATCTGCATGCAAACATGCAAGCCCAACAAGCAAACACCTCCTTGCTTGCTCCTCATCAAAATTTTGCTCAAGAATTTTGTCCACACACCTGAGCAACGGTTTCTATTCCCATGAATTCCACACATCATACACCATACTATTTTCATCTGAAAATGCTTGTGAATCTTTAATCCAAATTCCACTTATAGTTCATCCGATTCTGGCATAGACTTTTTGATGAAGCTAACTTCAGAAGCTACATAACCCGGAGTTCCAGCAAAGTTCGTTGGCATTGAGGCTTCATTTTGGAGTAATCTCGCCAGCCCAGAATTGACTGAATGACCATTGATTTCGGAATGTATCATGGGATTTCCACACTCTTCGTGTAAGTAGAAGGATGCTGAGGACCTGTTAGTATTTTTACCTTATATTCCAATCAAGACATTGCTTGCCGATGAAATGATCCAGGCTAGCATTAGCCATGTAGTCACAAAGTAGGAGGAGGAGATGCATGCATTCATGGCACCACCCCGCTAGTTGGACCAAGTTGTTGTGTTGCAGGCGTCCTACCACTTCTCCTCCTGTATACTTTTTCTAGAGTTTGAGTCTCATTCTCTTCTTTACTACATAGAAAAATTAATGTTTAAGCATAAATAAATCTCAAAAATCATTCCTATTGTTGAAATCTCTAATAAGACAACAAAATTTTCTCAGTACTCGGAAGAAAATTACCTAAAATAATTACTACTTGTCCTTATCTTAGTAGTATGGATTGAAAAAACATATGAAGGCAAATTTCTGATGTCCAAGGGAAGAATAGAATTGGAATTAAGTTTCAAGTGGCAAAATAAAAGGAAAGAAGATAAGATTGTGTATAGTTGTGGAAAACAAAACGAATATTTTCCAAAAAAATATTTTTTAAGAAAATAAAACTGTATTTAAATACTACACTTTTCAATTTTTAAAAAATGAAAATTAGAAAATACAGTTTTTTAATTTACGAAGAGAAATAAAAAATATGTTTAGAATTATTTTCTATTATAAATAAAACTCATATTTTTCAAAATTTTCTAAATCTGTTAGAGAAAATTAGAGGTAAGAAAATACATATCTTTTAAACATATTTTCTAAATTTTATATTCTTTTCTTTAAAAATAGAAAATATGAAAAAATTAGAGATGAAAAATTAGAAAATATTTTTCACAACTAAATGCACCCTAAGTATTGAGAGTGGACCATCTTGTTCAATTTCGATATTTTCTCATCTCTTTCAAATTTTTAATTATTATAAAAGTTTTTAAATACCTTTTAATGTAGAGGACACTTGTTATACTGCAATAAAACCTAAAGCTTCACATCCCCATATTTTAAATATTGTTGCTATTAAAAAAATTGGGTAGGAAAATTCATCATTTCTAATATAACAAGAGAAGAAAAGAACATGGATCATTTTTTCCTTTTTTTTGGGGGGGGTGGGGAAAGAAAATAATTATTGAGAATGATATTAAGATCCCATTTGTTAAGTTTATTTTAAATTCTTGGATCTTAAAACTTTTAACATGTTTTTGGATATTATAAGTTCTTATGTCTTATATTTTCAAAATAAATTATTAAAATATTTAGATAAAAAAAAGATTAAACAACTCATGATATATTATGTGACATTATAAGTTGTTATCGTATTTGATAACAATGAATACTTTTAAGTTATTTTTATTGTTGAAATGATTGAAAATGACACAATGTTATTACTATCATTTATATAACTATTTATCGATCTATTTGTCGATATACAAAGGGCAAAGGTGAGACAATAAAATATTAATGAGGATAATTTGGTTAGTTTATAGGTTAAAATAAAATAGTTTGCATAATGTTGGGATGAAGGCATTTCTTTAAGTTTATAATTTTAAACATCTTAATTTTTGATTTTATAAACTTGTTCAAAAAATTAAAAAAAAATTACTAATCAAATTTTATGAACTTATAATCTCTAAAACATTTTATAAGATATTTCAAAAAATTTATAAGTTTCCCCAAACACCCTCTGATGCACCCTCTTGTTCATTTTGGATACTCTTGTTCCAAATTATTTTCATATATTAGGGGGTGCTTTCCTAAGTTTGCATTTTTAAGAATGTATGAAAGAAATTAATTCACTCATGATTGTAATGTGAGTGTTGATTAATATGGACAAAAGCACAGTTGTCGTTTGAGATTCCTATGAAGAGGAAACCTCATATGTTTTTCCTTCGGTTTTTTTTTTTTTTTTTTTTTTTTTTTTTTTTGTGTACCTTAGCTATAGTGCTTGCTCTAAAGGATCAGCAAAATAACATTGAATTTCTCTTTTTTGTGGAAGGCAATATCATATGAGGGCGTTAAAACCAAAGAGTATTGGTTGTGTAAAGAGAAACAAATTCATTCTTCACAATTGTTTCAAGTAGTCCCTAACTCAGAAAGATTTCGCGCTAGAAGGACATCAACGAAACATAAAAAAATGGAGACAAAAATGGTAGCTAATGATCCCTAACTCAAGAAGATTTCGGGCTAGAAGGATATTAACGAAAAAAAAAAAATGGAGATAGAAATGGAAGCCAATAGTCCTAACTCAAAAAGATTTCGCGCTAGAAAGACATTAATGGAAAATTTTAAAAAATGAAGATAGAAATGGAAGCCAACAGTCCCTAACTCAAAAAGATTTTGCATGAGAAAAACATTAATGAAAAATTAAAAAAAATGGAGATAGAAATGGAAGCCAACAGTCCCTAATTCAAAAATATTTTGTTCTGGAAGAAGAATAACAACAATAATCTAGATCTTCTACCATAAATTTGTTCCAGAAGAACATTAATGAAAAATTTTAAAAAAAGGAGCTAGAAAAGGAGGCCAAGAGTCCTTAACTCAAAAGATTTCGTGCGAGAAGGACATTAACGAAAAATTTTAAAAATGTAGCTTGAAATGGAAGCGAACGGTCGGTTTGAGATCAATGGAAACCTACACTTGGCCATGCAATGTTGAATAAGCATGTAAATAAACGATGAAAAATATAATTTGACCACAAAATAGCATTCATTAGAAATTTAAAATAGTTCAACAACAGTGATTTTACCAAACCTAAACTGGACAAGACCATAATGCATTCAAATAAAAAGGAACAAGGAAAGAAACATATTTTCAGTCACAACACTAATTTATATTTGCGAGCCCACACATGCTTTCCACTAACACGAAACTTTGCCAATGGACGACCAGCCAAGATGTGATCAACAGTATTAACAGTGTGCACTACCAGCAGAGCATTCAGAGGCTGCTTCTCTGGAGGAACTTCCTGCATCTGGATGCTTTCAATGCAGTCTCCAAAGAAGTTTGTGAAGAGCATTTCGATTTCTTCCTTCAGCACGGGGTGGCCCCTTGAGAAGGTCAAGAACAAAGTCCTCTCATCTGCAGGGACATCATAATTCTGGGGCCAAGTGCAAAGCCTTTCAATAGTAAGAGGGAAGTCCAATGGCCTGGCGATGACCTCAACATCACCAAAAATAGGATGAGGAAATCCTGGGATGGGCAGACGCTTGTTCCTGTTAAAATTGAGGTGTGGAAACCTTTGAGCCAACTTATCCCTAATGATATCTGCAAAGGCCCAAGCACAGACATTTTTGAGATGCTTTCTAACACCACTGATTGTGGTGTGCTTGTTACTGTGAAGAGAACTCAAGGAAACAGGTTCCTCACTCAAGAGTTTCTTATGAAGATGGATGGAGGCCTCAGATGAAGGGGGTTCAGTTGCCCCCAGGCATCTCAAACAAGTTAATGCTTCTGAAGCTAAAACTTTAAGTAAAAAGGGTGCAAGATTGACTACCCTAGATATGACTCTGTGAATAGGGTTCTCTTCAAACCACAGCCAAAGAGCCATGATCAACATGGCTGCAGCAGGCTCTTGGTTGATGTGATCACTGACCAGCCTACGAAATACTTCACGTTCTACATTGTGATATATGTGCAAGTCTTCTAGTGTGAGTGAATCAACGGGGTGATAGAGATACATTATGTTGCAATGGGGAGAGAAAGAGAGGGGCGGGGGCAATGTGGTGCAAGAGATTGCTAATGTATCATCCTTTATATAGGAACTTTTGTGCCCTCAGATGGAAATTGTGAGTGACAAAACTTTTTAACCTTGTCTCAACACAAGCCATTGTGCCTATGAACCTAAGTTCCACTGCTAGAACTGTGTATCAGGGTATAAATATCATGGGTCTTCAGCGCGACCAACAAGTAAAATATATATATATATATATATATATATATCCATTACCTATTACCGGTAACAACGGCCTTTTGAAAAAAATTTATCCGTTGCTTATTACCGGTCATAACGGCCTTCTGAAAAGAAAAAAGGAGAGAAAATTATTATCGTTAATCCAAATACAATATATCTTGCATCACAATATATACTAATTTTTTGCAGCTTGTGCAAATCATCCAGTCTGATACCACGTAATCAAACATATCTTAAACGGTAAATTATCGAAAAGAGTAAGAACTAAAATGGCCTCAGAAGTGTTTTAATTTTTACCAAAGTGTGAGCTGAAATTCATATGTTTAATTATTTACTTAGTATAAGCTGTAAAATTGAAGATATATATTTGGGCAGTTACCTTTGACAGCAAATATGCTTTGTCTCATTCTGCATTCTGATTTTCATCTACTTTGGGAGGGAAGAAATGGTTAGGGAGATTTTGGCCTTATATGGCTTCAAAATTAAATGAATCATGCTTATATTGCTTTAGCATCCATGCCCTCTCATGCATTTTAGAGAGAAAACAATACATCTGTTGCATCTGCATCAGAAGGGTTAAGCTGCCACCTATCTCCTCTCTTCTGAGGCTGCAGTTACAGTTTCCTGAAGCTTCCTCCCTATATAATTTGTATTTATCTGAACTTATTTTTCAAAAAAAAATTACTTTTTGAGGATCTCATTAATAAATTTGGATTTGAAAATTTAATACAAAGAGAGAAAGTTGTTCAAATTGAAGTCCATTTTGTCATTATTGGATGACTTGGTAAGATGATTTTTTCCCCCTCCCCCTTCTTTTTTGCAATTGGCATTTTTGGTTTTCTATTTTTTTTTTTTTTTCTATTTGCAAATAGTTATAGAAAGCTGTCAAATAGGCTAGACAACAAGGCCAGCCACTTGCTGGCAAACTTAAAATGAGAGGGCTTGGCTTATGTTTTGAAGTATACTAACCATTTTGATACAATGGGTAAAGTTCGATGATCTCTGGAGATTTTTACTCCACAATCACCATATCCACAACATAAAAAACACGTCTTGTATCATCACCTGATAACATACATGAACCAGCAAATTGAAAACTTACGACGTAACTATGACTTGGTCTAATACGAGCCCTGAACGGCTTACTAGGACCAAACGAAACCAAATTAGTTTTTTTTTTTTTTTGATGCATACTGAGACTCGAACCCGATTTTATTATAAGAGCGACGGAGAAGGTGCCACTTGAGCTGCTGAATTGGACCAAGCCGAGTTAAACTAGATCCTACTAAGCCAAATTAGGTTAAATCATACCACTTAGGTTTTATTTTAAAAAAAAAAACATACACACACACACGCACACACAAAATATTAGTTCTGGCCTTGATGGTCATCGTGACAATGATAACCTCATCATAGTTACAATGAGGGTAGGCTATCTTGTTCTACCCCGTGTACTATGATAAGTGTATCATATTCACAATACAAATTGTAGTCTCAGCCAAGTCCATTATAGTCACGATGAAATTAACATGACTATGACAGCATTTGATCAAGTGAAAAAGATGTAGAAAGAGAAAGAAAACTTACCAATAAGGAGGGAGAAGGGAAAAACACGTTACCACCTTCAAACCCTAATCTGAACACACGAGACAACAACTCCATTCTCAATATAAAATGATAGGATATAAAATGAGTGTGATATTTATGATTTATTTTGTATTATTTTTAAGTAAATATTATACTAATTTGAGATATTTGATGGGTTAGAATTGATGGAGGAGATTCATAAAGAAAAATAGAGAAAAAGAGTCAACTTAGAAATTTTGCATGCAAGAATAAAAATTAGACAACAACATTCATTTGATAGCATGTGAGCACATGGATTTCAGAGGGATAATGTAGGAAATTGTTGAAAATTTACTGTAGTATAATTTTCTTTCTAATTGTATATTCAAGGAGGAATTAGGATATATTTAGAAATATTGAAAGCTTGAAAGATCTTTTATTCTATTTAGAAGTAGAAATTTTGAAAACTTCAAATTTTATAATTTTTAATTTAATTAATTCATGATTTATAGAGATATTTAATTTTTTTTCCATTTATTTTAGTAATTTAGGGTTGAGAAAAGAAGACTTTCCTTAGAATAATAGGAGCAGCCGCAGGAAGACAAGGGACATGTATAAATGTCCACGTCCAGCAGCACAATTAATGATCCTCGTAGATTTTCATTTCTTCCTAGACGGCTGCCTTTGTTTCTTCTATTTCCAACACCCCTTTGTCGATTTTTCCAGCAATAACATTTTTTTTTTGGTGAGTTTTAATTCATTCAAAATTAATTTTCTAATCAAAGAATTATTAAAACTTTGATGAATAAAGATCATGAAATCTAATTGAGATCATTAACTTGATATTTTATAAATATTTATTTAATTTGTATATCCTAATATTTATAATTGTTTTAATTTTATTAAATAAAGATTTATATTTGATAACTCTAGAATAATTTATAACCATTTAAAAATAATAAGATTTATTTGTTTTTAATAAAGTGGTACTTGGAATAGTTTTATGATTTCGCAAGTAATTTAATTTATACCAAGAGATTAAATAATCTAATTTAAATAAATTCATGTTGTAATCTGTTAATTAGAATTAGATTTCTTTAAATTTTAAGACTATTAAAACACTAAATTCAACAAGAGTCTTTTGCTTTATTTTTTGATTAGAAAAATTATTAATGATGATATCTTAATTATCGATAAAATAAAGAGAGATTGATTGTTTCGTGATATTTAACGGCTATAATTAATTTATTTAGATAATATTGAGTAATTTTTATATCAATGATCAATCAAATACATCAAGGTGGAAATAAATTCCTTTGACTAGAAGTTAATTTTCCATTGAATTTAGTTTCTTTATTTTTCGAATTGTTTAGTTATTTACTCTTGGTTAGTTATTTTATTGTTAGATTGATTCATTAGTTTAGTTAAAACCAAACCCCATATTTATTTTTATTTTTATTTTCTTAAAGAGATAAATTACCTCATCTTTGTAGATATAGTATAACATTACCAGAAATGGCCCTTTAGTGATGAAAATTATTAACGGATAAAAGTCCGTCTCTATTAACGACAGATTAGTGACAAAAAAATCAGTAACGAATTTAGCGACGGAAAAATCCATCACTAATTGTTCCGTCGCTAAAATTAGTGACAGAAATTTTCCGTCGCTAAAATTTTTCTGTGCAAATTAGCGACGGATTTAAAGATGAAAAAATTCTTCGCTAATATTTCTGTCGCTAAATCCATCGCTAAAATTAGTGACGGAAATTTTCCATTGCTAAAACTTTTCTAGACAAATTTGTGACGGATTTAACGATTAAAAAATCCGTCATTAATTTTTTCATTGCTAATCCGTCACTAAAAGTTGAAATAAAATTTTTATTTTTGTTAAATATAATTTTTTTTTAATAAATATAATTTTGTGTTTTTATTAAATATAATTGTGTCTTTTTATTAAATATAATTTTGTATTTTTATTAAATATAATTTTGTATTTTTATTAAATAAAATTTTGTGCTTTTATTAAATAAAATTTTGTGTTTTTATTAAATATAATTTTGTATTTTATTAAATATAATTTTTTTATTAAATATAATTTTGTGTTTTTATTAAATATAATTTTATATTTTTATTAAATATAATTTTTTGTTTTTATTAAATATAATTTTGTGTTTTTATTAAATATAATTTTGTATTTTTATTAAATATAATTTTGTGTTTTTGTTAAATATAATTTTTTGTTTTTATTAAATATAATTTTTTGTTTTTATTAAATATAATTTTGTGTTTTTATTAAATATAATTTTGTATTTTTATTAAATATAATTTTGTGTTTTTATTAAATATAATTTTGTGTTTTTATTAAATATAATTTTGTGTTTTTATTAAATATAATTTTGTGTTTTTATTAAATATAATTTTTTGGTTTTATTAAATATAATTTTGTATTTTTATTAAATATAATTTTTTTATTAAATATAATTTTGTGTTTTTATTAAATATAATTTTGTATTTTATTAAATATAATTTTGTGTTTTTATTAAATATAATGTTGTGTTTTTATTAAATATAATTTTGTGTTTTTATTAAATATAATTTTTTTGTTTTTATTATATAATTTTGTATTTTTATTAAATATAATTTTATGTTTTTATTAAATAAAATTTTATATTTTTTAAATATAATTTTATATTTTTATTAAATAAAATTTTATATTTTTATTAAATTAGGGTATTGTATTTTTAATATTGAGAATTAGAAAAAAAGTATAGAAGTAGAAAAAAAAAACTAATAACACAAAGGTGATGGTGATATGGTGGTTAAGACTCTTTAGATCCCTCTCTCACACTCAGGCTTGAATTAAGGTGTGAGCATTTTTTCAACAAATTAAAAACTGGGTCGCGGGCGGGCGGGTCGGGGAGCTGGGACGGAGCGTCCGGGTTCGTGCACTTGGGTTTGCTCTTACTCACTTCGACGACGGATTAGCGTCGGAAAATTTCCATTGTTAATTTAACGATGTGACTTTAAGCGACAGAATTTTCCGTCGTTAATAATTTTAGCGACTGAAATTTGAGTATCAACGATGGATATTTCCATTCCTGATACCCGTTTTTTTAGTATTGTAAATAAAAATCATATATGTCACGTCCCCCAAGTCCGAGCATATGACAACCATCGTGTGATTTAGGAATACGTATAGTCACCAGCACATACTCCAAAATCCTGCAAGACCATAGAAATATCCTCATTCAATCCAATGAAACCAACACATCAAACTTTTACTATTTTTAACAAAGTTTAATTTAAGGAAATATGTGTACGTAAAATATACAACCGATAAGTTTTGCAAAATGCAGTTGCCAAAATCAGAGTTTTACTTCAAAATATGCCCTCCGATGGGTCTATCTATAACCTCAAAAATTTACATCTAGGAAGAGCCAATACCAACAAGTCCCGATAGCTTTTTCTCGACTGGATCTATCTAACAGAAAGGGGTTGCTGCTATATTTACACTTTCTCTGAAAAAGATAAGAAAAGAGGAATGAGTATAAAATACCTAGTGAATGGAGTGCAATGACATGTTGTGACAGTAAATGAGTAGTGCATGTGGGAATGTCAAATCCAAAATTTCCAATCAAATCATCAATGCAAAAGTAGTATCATACAATTCAGCTTATTATAAAAAACAGATGCATCCACAAGTTTCATACTTTCCATAAATCATGGGATCTCCTTAAAGAAAACACTCATATCCAACGTTTGGTCGAACATGGGCGAAAGCCCGACAATGGATTTTCAATTTATTCATTTCATAACACTAATTTCTCTTTCCTTGGCGTTGACTCGTATCTCACCGAGGTGCTATTTGAATAGTATGATGGGGACGCAGGAGACCGCATCTACCTCCCTTGCCAAACAAACCCTCAACCACATTATCCCGTTGGATCGCTCCGTGGGAGGAATGTCTATAATCATTTACCATCACCAGCACCATCATTTCACAATATCTAAACATTTTCCAATGTGCCATAAATTCAGCAAATGGTTACCAAACCATATCACATTATTCATAAATGTAATTCCCAACAACAATAGCACATATTTATTCACGAGTACAATGGATGGATGTGTATTCAAACTCACATTTTGGGATATTCCACAAATATAAATTGTTACAACAAATCATTAAAAATTATTTATAAAAGAAGTTATAAAAATCATTTTCTCATTCAAGCACAACAGTCCGTCCACTCATGGTTTTCGGGAGGGTAGTCACTCCCAGATTCTTCAATAGCAATATTCTTGCCACGATCAGTCCGTTCAACTCCGAAGGACATTATCAAGCAATAAAAATCATCAATATTTATTTTCAAATTAACTCCATAAACCCTAACATTTAAACACCAGGTTTCTCTCACTTTCGGTGACGGAATATTCTTCAAAGTTAAGTGAACAACTAGATAAGTAAACTAAACGATGGAATAGGAAAATAATAATACCTTAATTCCTGTTTCCAAGAAACCTTTTCTATTCGGATTACACCAAACCTTAGAATTTTTATTTTTCCTTATGAAAACTTTTAGATTCTTAAGCTTTTTCCAAAATTAAGGCTAGAATCTAACTTTAAAGTGTTAGATGAGAAATTTGAAACTTTAAATCTTGAATTTGTTAGTGGATCGATTGAGTTTGAGGAGAGAAGAGAAAATGGTTTAGAGAGAAAAGTGAAGTTAGGTTACGTGAATCTTCTAGAGTCTCAATCTCTACTCCTCTTTTTATTTTCAACCTATTTTCATATTTACTTAGTAGTCCTTATTTATTTCTCAATTACATAATTGCCCCAACATGTCCTCTTGGGTCTTGGAAAAGTTAACACTAGCAGTTAAGTATTGGGAGCTGGGTCTAGTTGGAGACATTGTGTCTATCAATAAGTTGGGAAAAAAATTGAAAATGAGATTGTCATCTAAGGAAACAAATTTAGAAAAATTAATATTTGAAATATATAATAAATGAAGTAATATATAATTAGGAGGTTTGGCTGGTTTGGTGGTAATTAAATATTTTGGATGGGGTGTTGGTCATGGGTTCAAAACCCCATCAAGACATGTTACACCAAACAAATTGAATTTGAAGACAAACATGCATTTGCTGAAGCAAACCGATGGCCACAAGGAGGATGTGATCACCGAAGGCAGCAGGACCGATGACTAGATGTAAATGTCACAAAGCAATAGCCGATGAGTAATTGAAAAGGGGTACCGAATAGCAAAAATAGTGAAAACATGACCGAAGGGGTTGCCAATATGCCCGAACGCTGGATTGACCGAAGATACCAAATTAATCAGGCATGATCAAACAGAAATTTGAAAGGTTGACCGATAGTGAAAATAAGGAGTTAAATGACACCACCGGAGCCTTGCTAAGACAATACCAATAACGAAAAATAAAAATAAATAAATTTATTAGATTCAAGGGTGACCAAACAGGAGTAGAACAAATTGCACCAGCTAGAAAATTACAAGTATTGTCTAAGGTAACTGATCGGGATTGAAAAAAAAAGTGAAAATAAATCTATTGTTTAGTACCGATGAAAAATGTGAAAATTTAGTAAAACGATCACCGATAGTTTACAAGTAAACGGTATTATATTGAAAAGTCAAGTTGAATGTCTATCGGTAGATTAACACAGTATCGAATAACTATCTTAAAATGACTACTGATAAGATTTCTAAAATTTGAAAAGACAGCCGATGGCACACAAGCAACCGAAAGTGGCGATTTGAAACATGAATATAGAGGGGTCACCGAAGCCAATGAGTGGAAAGTGGAAAAGAACCAATGGCTAAATAAATATGAGTGAATGTCACAAATGATAGCTGATGAGCAATTGAAAAGAAGTATGACCGATCAACAATTTATTCAAACATAACCGATTAGAAATTTGAAGGGTGGCCGAACATGTGTAGTAACTGAAAATAGAAGGCACTGATCGGAAGTGTCGTTCGATCAATATACCGATGAGATATATATTCATATATGTGTGGCAAAAGTACTGATGGAGTTGTCAAAATACATATCACCAGATCTCAAAATTCGATATCCACCAATGGCCCAAATATTCACCGTTGGAGAAAAATATAAGTGAAGTATAATATACCGAACGGTGTAAAAAAATTGGGTGTACCGGTAGATATGTAAAAATTATAAAATAATCTATTATCTCAACTCCACAATATACAAACAAATTTGTATCTTCACTTTACACCGAAAAGAAAGTAAATCACTAAGAAATGGTTACTATCGACTATCGATTAGAAAAATCAAAATTTAAAGGATTAGTTTACTACACACTAAAATTCTACCAAATAGATAATTTCTCTTAGAAAAATCAAATTTCATCAAATATCGAACATCGAACATTCAATTAATCGATGACTTTACTGATCAGAAACTTTAAAATTTAGAAACTATTGGTCACGTATCTAGAGGGGTTTCCTGGACAACTCAAGGAGCAGAAATTTAAACTTATATTTAAATTAACTACATTTCCTCTATTTTACAAAATATAAAAATTTTAAATATGTAACTTAGAGTACATATCACAATCCGGATTTGTCTGATATTACAATATAAATAGAGAGAAATTACTCCCTTTTTATTATAATATTAAAAATTAAATAGAAAAAATAAAAATCATATAAATAAAAATTAATATAGTATGAATGAGAGAAATCAATTGTAATTGGAATTTAAAATTTTAAATTAGATATGACTTTTGTTAACTAAGTCAAATTTTTAATTACACATCCATTTTAAATTTATTTTAATCGTCTTCTTAAATTGCTTCCAAGAATATATTAATTGCATTTTATATAGTCGTCACCATATTAAATTTTTTTAATGTTAATTGAAAAAAAATTAAGTTTGACTTATATAAAATTTTTATTCATTTTTAATAAGTCCAAGTTCACAATGTTCAAGATCATTCAACGTTATCACTAAAGACTAATGGTATTTAATTTTCAACTTTTGGTGACCACAAAATTAGTCATCACCAAATTTTGTCAATAATAATATTCAAATTGGCGAATTTTTTTCTCTCCATATCATTTAGTGACCATTTGGTGACTATAAAAATAGTCGTCACTAAATTTGGTCACTAATAGTGTTCAAATTAATAGATTTTTTCTTGACAAGCCATTTAGTGATCACTTGATGACCACAAAATTAGTCATCACCAAATTTGGTCACTAATGATACTCAAATTGGTAGATTTTTTTCCCGTCATGTCATTCAGTGATCAATTGGTGACTACTTTTTTATACTCGTAACTAAAACCAATTTGGTGACCAAAATTTAGTGACGGACTTTTTTTCATCTCCAAAGGTCTTTTTTGATCGTTACTAAATTTTTAATCACTAAAAGCTTTTTTTCTTGTAGTGATACGACCCTACTCATTTTAAACTTATCTTTTTGTAAAGTAGATATTTTTATTTTTGTTGGATTTGCACTCATCATAGAACAAAAATCAAACTAAGATAAAATTACGTGCAAGAAATAGAAGACTGAAAAATTACCACCAAAACTATGAATAGAGATAAAACAAAAGAAGAGGCGGTAAAGAGAAACAAATGAATATTATTTTTTTGGTTTAATTTAAAATAAGGAAAGAGGGAGATATAAAAGGGCTTAACAGATCTTATGGGTGGGCTTTTCAAAACTCTCACACACTTAAATTCAATTGGATTTCAAAACAATCGAGAGGTTTCAGTCGTCCGGATCTATCAAACGATAGGGTCTCAGTTGCCCCGTTAGTCGAACGATAACTCACCAAACAAAGGTAAGCGCCCTGATCGGCCATGCAGATATCAACTTTTCAATCGAACGGGTCATGAAGATCCCTTAATCAATTGGACGACCGAACGTTATGCAACACTTCGAACGATTTTAAAAGAAAGTCAAGATTTTCTTAATTTCAGTCTCTCATTTTGTAACGGCGAATCTCGGATCTTCCAAGAAAAGAAAGCACCCCTTCAGAAAATAATAGCCCTTCTGATAAATAAGGATCGTAATCAATTCAAAATATTGACTTCCGAGATTCTCAGATCGGCCCAATAAGGAAGGTATGGTTGAAATCTCCTAGCGGCACATGTCTCTCAAGGGTATAAATGATCTTTAAGGTCTCAGAACCAGATACGCTCTCTACGCCTAACACTCTGAGCATACTGATCACAGGGAACAACTTTCCCTCAGTTCTCAGCTGTTTCTTTCAAAAGAAAACCGGTTTTTACTGATTTAAGCGTCGGAGTCTCTCTGTCGGAGCACCTTTCAGCGATTTTTGCAGGTGCATCCACCTATTGACGGCTACTATTCGGGTCAAGAAAGAGTTGGTATCTGTGGAGCCATAACTCATCTCCAATAATATCTAATTCTCCCCCAACTCTAAGGGCATCGCAATACGAAAAATTTTGGCTTAGATTTTTCATTATTAAGAGGAATAAACTGTACGTAATTACAGATTCATTTTTAGCAATGACCATTAGTTTTTATTATTAAAATTTTAGCTTCCGCACTCGTTTGTCTTTGATGTATGAGTTGGACCCCGTTGAAACTGTGTCATTACATTATATAGCACTAACCTTGAAAAAAGAAAAAGAACTGATCACATGTTGGATGCTTTGAAATAATAGAGAGAGAGAGAGAGAGAGTCTGAGTCAAAACATTCAAAATTACCAGCACGAGAAAAATAACTGAGCACGTAACTGGTAGATGATCAAGCCAAAATATTCCCCAAAAGAAAGAGAGAGAGGGAAAAAAAAAAAAAAAGAAGAAACCCCAATGGTTCCGCCTATTTAATTATCGGGTCTTTAAGGATGGGGCCACCAGAAGGACCAGCTCCGGCTTCAAATCTTCTTGCCCAAAGTTTCTTCCCGTTTATCACGAAATTTACAGAAGGATGGCCATTAAGAGTCAGACAAACCATGGCGCGAGAGCGCAGAAGTACACGACCACATAGGAATTCCTCACTGGATGAACTAGGTTCCATGTTCACACTCTCCACACAATCTTCAAGGATTTGATTGAATAGCGTCTGCACTTCACATCCGGTAACAGGAGACGCTCTCGTATAGATTATGAACAAAGCCCTCTCATCTTCGGGAGTCTCAACTCTAGGAGACCATCCCCATTCACAAGGGTAGTCTCGTCCCATATATGGCATTACAGTGACATTGCCGTACAAATCGTGAGGAAAACCCGGAATAACAAGAGGCTCATATTGGGTTATTGTATGCGATGAACGTTCCAGAACATGTTGAATCATATCAGTGAAGATCTTAGCACAAACCGTGTTAAGATACTTCTTTATGCCTTCCACCGCCATCTCTTTATTCTGGTAAATCCAATCCAGAGAAATTTTTTTCTCACCCATGTACTTCTGGGTGGTGGGAATTCCCACACTAAAGACCCAAGGTAAGGAGCCCCACTCGAGGCACTTGAAGGACAAAACGGCATCAGAGAACAATAAAAGAATCGTTTCGTTGGATTCCGGCAACATCTTCTCTATAATGTTCAGATGACCAATTTCTTCTAGCCATAGCCAGAAGGCAAAAGCTAGTAATGCTTCGGACAGATTTCGATTCAGGCCTACGACTAGCCTACCAAATAAGTCACGGTCAGTTTTGTGAATTGAATGCAGTTCGTCAAGAGTGATGAGGACCATTTTTTTATGAGAAGGAAGAAGATTGTTATGACAAAAACTTGTTACACCTGTTGGGTCTTTTATCGCTAGCTTAGAATATCCTTTAGTCCGTGAATTCTCCTTTGGTTCTTTGAAAATCTGCCGTAGTTCTCTATAATCTTTTTTTTTTATTATTAATAGGAAAATATGATTTTATGTTCTGTACATTCAATGGGACTCGAATATTTGAAATGCTATATGGGTTTTGATTGATTAAAATCAATAGATTTTAGAGCTCCAAGTTCAGCGTTACAAAATAGGCAACCAAGAACCCATAATTGATTCATAGAAAAAGTAATATTTGAAGAAATCAATGATTACGGTGGGTGTTTTGTTCATTTCACATCCCTGTAAACTACTATATTTTGCCGTATATATAATTAGGGAATTAGAGATAATTCAATTTTGGTCGATTGGGGGGGGGGGAGGAACACCATTCCACTGTATATATAAATTTTTATCGATCTGAATCCAGATCGATCGAAATAGTTTAGTTCAATGGGCTGGACAGACAAGATGAATTCTGAGATGGCTTGTTCGGGGAGGGGGATATGCACTTGATTCGGAAAGGAAGTACCTTGTTTATCTTCTTTGTGAGAATACGGGGAAGTAGGTATTAATTTGCAATAATGCACACACTTTGCCTGATTGCCTTTGTAATTTCCAATATATATTTATGAAAGGCCCAAAAGCAATCTAGTAAAAAATATTGGGTTTCGTAGGTAGTTACATCCTTTAATGAAGAGGATACTAAAAAGAAAATGCTAAATAGCGATCGAAAAAACTTTGGTCGCAAAAAATGACACGGTATGTATTTTATAGTGAATATTTTTCGGTGGCAAACCAAACGATTGCCCAAATTGTTGCTAAATAGGGATTACACAAAGTACTCGTTTGGTAGAATTTTTTTTCATTTTCTTTTCTCTTTATAAGGAGAACAAAAATTAATAGTTTTTAAAATTAAATTAAAAGTTGTTTGGTAATTTTATTTTAAAAACAAACTTATTTTATAGTTTTTAAATAAAGTTAAAAGTAAAAAGTAAAAATTTAAAAGTAAAAAGTAAAAATTAATAAAAAAAGAGGATACGAGAATAAATAAATTTATAATATGAATATATTTGAAATTTTA